>JAHPZR010044196.1:0-16535 GCA_019787425.1 Platygyra sinensis
CAGAGGAGCAGCTTAGAGAGGTAGCAAATCATTCTGGGGTGCTTGAAGAGGAAGATGATTTCCTTGATGCAAGATTCCGAAGAGAATGTGGACGCTTGATTCCCAGCACTGAGAAAATAGAACCTGTGTAGCAGCATTCATGTTTCTTAAGACCCATTTCAGCTCACAGGCACTTGTGCAAACTGCATAATTGACACACAAAGTTGTTTTCTTTACTGTTCACCTGTTTCTCAGTTAGAGAATTTCAACATGCCATTTAATACCATATTGCCTATTAATAGGTTAAGGTGGCCGAACACAGTTTCCAAGTGCCTATGCCTAATTCACCATAACTTTTAAACTATTTATGCTTTGGCGCCCATTTTTTGCTAGAGTCAAGGTTAACCACAGAAATATTTATTCTTGCATTTTGACTAGGGTGTGTGCGGTTGCCATGGCAACGGCGCTGGTTAAAAACAAGGCTCATATAATGGTTTTTGTTTAGTTAAAAAAAATCCAGTCGTTAGATTGTTTTCATACTTTGCACACTAAGAATTGACATTAAATGCCATCTGTCAACACGGTTCTAATAAAATTTTGACATTGGCGATTTTCGTAATTCGCCGTTAATCGTTTTCTGTATTATTAAAAATTCCCTAAGTCAAAATTCAGATTTTTTTTGATAGATCATTGACGTGGTCTCTGATCTATTTTTTCTGCCAAATTTCTTGAAATTCTAACGACTGGATCGTTAGAAATCGGCATGTTTCTGCGAAAGCAATCGGTCTCAATTTTTCGGGAAACTGCGCATGCGTTGCATTTAACTGGGTTATTTCGGTAACAAACAAAAGCTGAAAAATTCTGGGTCCTTTTCATCGTTACCTTTTCTAACATATCTTTGTAATAAAAGACTAAAGCCATCAATACACTGCGTTCAATTATAGAGAAAAATAACACAGATAGTGCGGGTGTTGAGTAAATAAAATGATCGCTCTACTGACGGCATGTTTGTTCTTTGAAATCCTTGTGCACGTGCTAAATATTGCATCAGCAAAAGCACGCGCAAAAACTGTGTTCGGCCACCTTAAATGCTTTTGTTTCTTTTATCTTAGTGTTCGGCTCCTATCAACGTACAAAGGTCAACAGTGTGAAATGTATTATGTGAAATAAGTCTACCCAGAATGTACAACAGTAACAACTTCTTTATTTTTCTGCTGGATGTAAAGAACACTGCGAGTTATTTTTAACTTTACAGTCAAACCGGATGTTCTTTTGATGGGAACTTTGCAAACTTCCGCCGCAACATTGGTATTTGATTGACAGTTTGAGTTGAGCAAGTTGCAGTCCGCGCGAGCAAGTTGCTATCGCTTTCCTGCCGTTTTCAAAAATCATTTGAAAAGCAGTTTGCGACTCGAAATTCTTACTGTGGCTTATGATGGCTAGCATACATTATAATCGTATCACGAGGCTTGAGAAGGGAGAAAATAACTGCCCGGTGGACGTCTGTTCAGTTCAAAACAGGCACAAAACGCGGGATAAGTTGGATTATCGCCTCAAACGGTATCTAATATTAAACAAACTTGACGTTTTGTGTATTTACAGACATATAAACGCAACAGTTGCAGTCCCGTCGTTTCCATATAATTTTACAATGCAAGCACGTAACTTCTGGTTTCTTTAAGTTTCGATAGCCAACGGATTTATAGCAACAATAGTGACTTCTTTACATTTCAAAACAACGGCAGCAAACGGTACAGATTCTTTCACGCGATCGAGAATATCTTGGTACAGCGTATGGTTGCTCATGCGGTGGCTCATCCACGTTTAAACTCCAGCGCAAACCTGTCTCAGTTCAAAATACTGAGTTAACACTTGTAAGGTTTTGGAAAATCTCAACGCGTTTTCGCCATCAGGCACCAAATGAACTGAGCAACTTGCTCGACTCAAACTGCCAACCAAAATACCAATGTTCCTGCTGAAGTTTGCAAAGTTCCCATCAAAAGAACATCCGGTTTGACTGTAACAAAACTACAACATGAAACTCATTTTGCTGCGGTGGGCCTGTCCTGCCTGCACACCTCTTGCTAAAATCAAACTCACAAGCCTGTTACCACCTGAAATATCTCAGGAATGTTGGTTGTGTAGGAGAAAGCAGCAGACAACAATGTTGCCATTGTTGCTGGTTGTTAAGTTTTCACAGATGATTGGCTTTTTTCCTTACAACACAATAGCACATTTTAATATTCTTGGAAGTGAACTGGATCTAGCTCTTAATCAAGGCTTGTGCAAGTGAATCTCTTTCCATGTAAATATTTTTACTGATGTTTGCCGTTTTAGACTCCACTTAAAGCTAGCTCCATTTCAATACTGAGAACTATTTTGAGGGTTGACAGTTTTCGGACTTTCACCCTGAAAACTCTGTGATTAAATAGTGCCAACTACAACTGGCACATGTTCTAAAACACGAAAATAAACTTGAAAAGAACGTCCAGTAACAGCAATCCACAAACACACACAACTATGTTTTCTTTATCTGAGGGTTAAAATCCCCAACAAAATTTTCAACAATGGGAGGAGGGAGTCTTTAAGCTGTTTATTTAAGGTCCTAAGGTGTTGGTATTTCAGGTTTTGATCAGTGTCTGATTTCAAAACCAACTCTAACACACACCTGGACTAAACTGGTTAGAGCTTCCCCCTCCCTCCACAATTTAACCACAACATTAACAGCCACTTGACACTAGCTGAAGTGAGCCTGTCACCCAAAAGGCCATTTTCGTATTCCCGGTTACAGACTGGAACTAGCTTGCAAGTGAGGCTGATGCGGGAAGTCTTTTCAAATGCAAATTACATTCAACTCTTTTGAATGATATTGCCCCGCGTGAGCCTCCATTGCAAGCTAGTTCCAGTCCAATACCGAGAATACGAAAATGGCCTATTGAACATTCGTAACTGTGGTGCAGGATCCCTTTTATTACTAGAAAAGTATCTCTGTAAATTTGTCAGCATAAAACCATTATTCATGAGCAACGCTGACCGTTTCCCCACCCTGCCTTCCGACTCCTTCACACGAGAAATGGTAATGTTCTTTTCGTTTTGCACTTGACTAGCTAATTTACTCATTTGTAAGTTCAGGCAACTGAAGTAGTTCACAATACCAGTTGCATTTGTGGCTTTAAATAAAATTATTTATAGCGCTGATTGACAAATGACCAGTACAGAAGAAAAATTCTTCATTTGATTTGAGGTCTTTGGAAGCTACTTCAGGATCAAAAAGGAGGTGATCACAACCTTGCAAATCAGCAACCATTACTTCTTTCATTGACCGTTCAAAGGAATAATGAGCTAGGCATTCGGCCCTATAACAAACAGGATTATTAGTGTCACCACAGATGTGCCCATTATTATTGATATGCTTGACAAAGGACCCTTCTACCAATTCCGCAACTGTAACATACTCATCAGACTCAAGCTTACCCAAAACAACAGAGATTTTGTTGTACTTGAGAGCTTCTCCAAACAGTATACGATTGTCACTAGCTTGCAATTCTTGACTAGTCGTGCAGCAAAGTTTCTGGCAAGGTAGTGCACTACTTTCTTGGTGTGTTGTTCTGTTGACGGGCCTGTGGCCTGAATATCACTGATTGATTTTGGGAGATACTTTTTGATTACCCAGGTGCCTAAAAATTCCTTGTCATTACTTGTAGCTCAGTTAAAAGCGTGTCTGAAACCACCTGTCCCAAAGGGTCTTTGTCCATAGAAAAATCAACTGTAGATGGTGTCTTTGATCATAACATCTCATTAAAATTAAAAGCATAAATATGAACTGAGGTTGTCGACTGCGTGATCACTTTACCAAGTTTAAGCATTTAAACCACTGAACAAACTTGCTCGGACTTGGGGCAGATTTCTTGGACTCTGATTGGGTTTTTGTCTCCGCGCCAGAAAAATTCCTCTTGCCGGTAGCGAAGTAGCGACTTTAAGCTAGGCAGACGTTCTCGGATGCCTAGCTCAGTACCTTCACCGACTCGTTCCACAAAACGTACGTGGATCACCCGGGAATCTGGAATCTGCTTTATCGTGTTGCAGGATGGCCCTTGTTCTCCTGCCAGAAAGTCACAGCTCATTGACCTGTCGACTGCGAAGTGTTTTTCACATACTCTTCGAATGTTTTCAATCGTAAGCTCTTCTTACTCATAGGACACAAACTCCCTCGAACCAATTCTTGAATATTTTTGGGCTTTACCAGAGACCTCAGCGCTTAATCGCTGCACAACTGAAGTATCATTTTCGTCGTTAAAAACGCTAACAGCATCCTTCTTCTTTCCCTTACCCTTGTCCATTCTATTCGTTTTCATTTTTGCCTTGAAATTTCTCCACTCGGCAGCCATTTTCGTGATTGCATGTGGAGTTCTCATCTATGATAGCGCCAGGCTCATGCAAACTGAATTTAATTTCACTTTTGTTTTTCTGTTCATTTCATACTATTATATACTATGATAGCGCTAGGCTCATGCAATATTTAATTTTACTTTTTTTTCATTGCAGTTTTTTCCTTTTGAATGCAGTTTTCATTTCACTTTCATTTAAGTTTATTTTTATTTCATTTTATTTTTATTTTTGATTTTTCAATTTAAATTTATTTTTGTTTCATTTTATTTCATTTTAGTTTTGATTTTCAATGTATAAACATTTGATTTAAGTATTACTTATCTTTTGCTTTAAGTTTTCAGTAAAAAGTCTGTTCATTTGAAAAGTTTTTTTCGTAAAATCTTTGCCAAATTTCGAGTGATAGCGATAGGCCACCATAGTATGGATAGGGTTCTGATGATGGTTAAACTAGAGTTTCAATTATGTTCAGTCTTTGACCTTGTGGCAAATGATGCATATAACGCGTTCAGTCAACAAAGAACACAGCCGAAAATACTATTCAAAAGCACCCAGTTATTGGTGCATTATCCTTGGTTTTCATGTGACGTAATCATATTCCAAAATTAAATATATTTTTCCTTCTGAGGTTTTAGTTTCATTTGATAAAAGACTCTATAGGTAATTGACGTTTCACAATGTTTTAGCTCAACAGGGTTTTTCTTGAATTTCCAAGCTTTTACGTTGCGTGACTTGAAAATTGCAACCCGCGGAGACTATCGCGTAGGTCAAAAGATGAGTTATCACTTTAGTTTTTGCTAGCTAAACAGAACTTGCACTAAAAGAATAATTTTTTTCAATGTGACGGAGCTCTAGGGCTACAATTTTTCGTTTCAATAGCAAAGCTCAGTGGCAGATGTTCCTGTTGCTTTACGGCCGCCGTGTTTGTGCCCCTCCGAAGGGTCCAAACTTTAAGATTTTTATGTTGTAATGCGCATTCGATCATACCTTTATCGCATGTTAGACTGCGCAATATAAGAAATAAACATTATTATTATTACAAACATGGCGTCTCCATACCAAGCTCTATAAATTTGGGTGACACACTTCTGCAAATAACGCGCGAATGAAAAACAGCAGAGACCTGATTATTGGCGACGTTGTTTATATATCAGTCATCTATCGCATCCCAGATTCTTGACTTTATCTATTGAATGATTTTTGTTTTGATCACCGAGAATTAAAGGCTGTTAAAACAAGCCGTGTTGGTACCATGCAAAGTCGCACTTATCTTAAAAAGCGTAGCCTTTTTCGTTGATTTTCGTTGCCACACATATTAACGAATAGCCAGGGAAGTAGAATAAGTGGTAAAAGCTAAGGGTTCTTGGATCACATTGGGCACTCCCGTCCAAAAATTCATTGAGTACTTCCTTTCGCTTATATAAGTTCATTGAGGTCGACAAATAAGACACATGCTCATCAAAGATTACCATATTAGCATGAGATTTACTCATTTTCAGTTTACTTTCCAGGAAACAAATGCTCATCTCTTCGTCATATTTACTATTCAATACCTAGTGCCATTTTTCTCTCTCTGCACTAAATCACTGATTGCAGTCTTAAAAAGCTGCAAAACAACTGTGAGGAAAACGGGGCGGTCCTTTTTGTTAGCAGGGAAATTCTCAGGGGTAATATAATTAAACGCGCTAAATAAGCATATTTTAATAAAATTTAATAAAATTTTAAAACAATTTAATAAAAACTTAACTAGTGAGCAGCACTCTGCGAACTGTAGTTGTATAACTTCTTTATTTCTCCTACGCGTTTCGTGTGACTAACGCACACTTCGTCAGGGAGTTTTAACAATACAACAAAAAGTGCCTGTATATGTACCTAACTCGTACAAGAGTTTACATTCAGTAAGGACGCACCTACGGATATACATCATAGGAAAGGCAAACTCCGCGGTAATGCGTCTAGGAAACAGGCGGCGAATAGCGGCAAGGTGTGACATATTTTTGCGTGATATAATTTAGGGGCCCACAGTTTTAGCTAAAACTGTGGGCCCCAAAAAATTTTTTACTTACAAAGATTAGCTAGTGTCACAGTTTTCTTGTAACATACAATACAATCTATTTCTGGTAAGATAGAGCTAATAGCACTCTTAATACGTGCGTGACTGCAGTTTAGGGTAGTCTTAAAGACGATAGTCCTACCCAAGCTAGACCTATTCTTAGGTTTCTTGTAAAGCCATTTCTTTCTGTCACAGTATCGTATTTCACGAAACAATGGAAGCAGAAATCTGAATGGATACCCCCTAACACGTAGTCGCTTCCAGAACTTTTCCCTTGTATCATGAAATGAATTAAAGGAAGAACTGTTTCTAGCATACCTCATAAGTTCCCCTTTAATGAAGGCTTTCTTATTGCTAGAAGGGTGGAACGACTCGAATGGTATGTACAGATATTTGTTTAGAGGCTTTTGAAAGGTTGAAAATTGCAGCACGTTCGAAGAGGTTTCTCTATAGAGAAACAAATCCAGAAAAGAAATACTACTTTCGCTAATACAATAAGTAAGTTTGATTCGATCAGTTTTGCTGTTGAGAGCGTTAAGAAATTCCAAGAGGGTACCTTTGGGCCCACATTAGATAGCAAAAATGTCATCAATAAAACGCTTGTACAGCTTAAGGTATTGGGAATAATATCCTACAATATCCTTCTCGTGGTAAAACATAAAGGCATTAGCTGCCGTAACTGCAAAAGGCGTGCCCATGGTGATACCAAACACTTGATGAAAAATATCCGGACTAAATTCTGAGGATAGATAGTTATTATCAAAAACTAGCCGGGCGAGCTGGATCAACAATGGAGTCTCAGGAACTCTTGCTTCCCGGAGAAGCAGGTCGAGCGCGATTAGAGCTTTCTTCGTATCTACGTTTGGATACAAAGACACGACATCCGCCGTGACAAGAAAGCAATCGGTAGTGGGTAAAACCGTGTACTCCAATAATTGAATAAGCTCACCTGAGTCCCTAAGAACAGTAGGCATACGTATTTTAGGCTTAGTAAGCTCGTCGATAAAAATACTAATAGGCCTAGTAATATATGAATGAGAAGCGGCGATAGGTCTTCCCACCATAGGATTCTTGTGGATCTTAGGGATAATGTGCAATTGTGCAGTTTTAGCTAAAACTGTGGGCCCCTAAATTATATCACGCAAAAAATTTGTCACACCTTGCCGCTATTCGCCGCCTGTTTCCTAGACGCATTACCGCGGAGTTGGCCTTTCCTATGATGTATATCCGTAGGTGCGTCTTTACTGAATGTAAACTCTTGTACGAGTTAGGTACATATACAGGCACTTTTTGTTGTATTGTTAAAACTCCTGACGAAGTGTGCGTTAGTCACACGAAACGCGTAGGAGAAATAAAGAAGTTATACAACTACACTTCGCAGAGTGCTGCTCACTAGTTAAGTTTTTATTAAATAATTTTATTAAATTGTCTTTTTATTAAATTTTATTAAATTTTATTAAATTTTATTAAATTGCAATATTAAAAATATTGCAGTGTGCAGGCTGCAATATTTTTAATATTGCAGTGTGCAGGCTACAATTATTAAAAATATTGCAGCCTTCCATTCCTCAAAGACTTTCAAAACCCACGCCCATTTCCGGCGGCTGGCGTCTGATACCCAGCTTTTGTCAAACTTCTCGCATTCTGAGGCTGTAATTGGTGTTCTAAATGCCTTTAGAAGTCGATAAAGAAATAAAGCACTGACAGAAATGTCCAAACGTTACACGACATTACCTTCGATTTCTGCTGAAATATTTGCCTTCGTAGAGTTCTGTGTAATAATTAATTCTTTGTCTTCCGACGAATCTATCGTCTTTCTAAACGCAGGTTCGCACTGAGTAAAATAACTGAATACTCTGGCTTATAAAGTATGCAAATTTGCAGTGTTACACGCCTTGCACGAATTAATTCCATCGTTAGAATTGTTTTGAACAACTATAAAAACGAGCTACAATAACAACTCTCGGCACCATCAAAATCGAAGGTAATGTCGTGTAACGTTTGGACATTTCTGTCAGTGCTTTATTTCTTTATCGACTTCTAAAGGCATTTAGAACACCAATTACAGCCTCAGAATGCGAGAAGTTTGACAAAAGCTGGGTATCAGACGCCAGCCGCCGGAAATGGGCGTGGGTTTTGAAAGTCTTTGAGGAATGGAAGGCTGCAATATTTTTAATAATTGTAGCCTGCACACTGCAATATTAAAAATATTGCAGCCTGCACACTGCAATATTTTTAATATTGCAATTTAATAAAATTTAATAAAATTTAATAAAATTTAATAAAAAGACAATTTAATAAAATTATTTAATAAAAACTTAACTAGTGAGCAGCACTCTGCGAAGTGTAGTTGTATAACTTCTTTATTTCTCCTACGCGTTTCGTGTGACTAACGCACACTTCGTCAGGGAGTTTTAACAATACAACAAAAAGTGCCTGTATATGTACCTAACTCGTACAAGAGTTTACATTCAGTAAAGACGCACCTACGGATATACATCATAGGAAAGGCAAACTCCGCGGTAATGCGTCTAGGAAACAGGCGGCGAATAGCGGCAAGGTGTGACAAATTTTTTGCGTGATATAATTTAGGGGCCCACAGTTTTAGCTAAAACTGCACAATTGCACATTATCCCTAAGATCCACAAGAATCCTATGGTGGGAAGACCTATCGCCGCTTCTCATTCATATATTACTAGGCCTATTAGTATTTTTATCGACGAGCTTACTAAGCCTAAAATACGTATGCCTACTGTTCTTAGGGACTCAGGTGAGCTTATTCAATTATTGGAGTACACGGTTTTACCCACTACCGATTGCTTTCTTGTCACGGCGGATGTCGTGTCTTTGTATCCAAACGTAGATACGAAGAAAGCTCTAATCGCGCTCGACCTGCTTCTCCGGGAAGCAAGAGTTCCTGAGACTCCATTGTTGATCCAGCTCGCCCGGCTAGTTTTTGATAATAACTATCTATCCTCAGAATTTAGTCCGGATATTTTTCATCAAGTGTTTGGTATCACCATGGGCACGCCTTTTGCAGTTACGGCAGCTAATGCCTTTATGTTTTACCACGAGAAGGATATTGTAGGATATTATTCCCAATACCTTAAGCTGTACAAGCGTTTTATTGATGACATTTTTGCTATCTAATGTGGGCCCAAAGGTACCCTCTTGGAATTTCTTAACGCTCTCAACAGCAAAACTGATCGAATCAAACTTACTTATTGTATTAGCGAAAGTAGTATTTCTTTTCTGGATTTGTTTCTCTATAGAGAAACCTCTTCGAACGTGCTGCAATTTTCAACCTTTCAAAAGCCTCTAAACAAATATCTGTACATACCATTCGAGTCGTTCCACCCTTCTAGCAATAAGAAAGCCTTCATTAAAGGGGAACTTATGAGGTATGCTAGAAACAGTTCTTCCTTTAATTCATTTCATGATACAAGGGAAAAGTTCTGGAAGCGACTACGTGTTAGGGGGTATCCATTCAGATTTCTGCTTCCATTGTTTCGTGAAATACGATACTGTGACAGAAAGAAATGGCTTTACAAGAAACCTAAGAATAGGTCTAGCTTGGGTAGGACTATCGTCTTTAAGACTACCCTAAACTGCAGTCACGCACGTATTAAGAGTGCTATTAGCTCTATCTTACCAGAAATAGATTGTATTGTATGTTACAAGAAAACTGTGACACTAGCTAATCTTTGTAAGTAAAAAATTTTTTGGGGCCCACAGTTTTAGCTAAAACTGTGGGCCCCTAAATTATATCACGCAAAAATATGTCACACCTTGCCGCTATTCGCCGCCTGTTTCCTAGACGCATTACCGCGGAGTTTGCCTTTCCTATGATGTATATCCGTAGGTGCGTCCTTACTGAATGTAAACTCTTGTACGAGTTAGGTACATATACAGGCACTTTTTGTTGTATTGTTAAAACTCCCTGACGAAGTGTGCGTTAGTCACACGAAACGCGTAGGAGAAATAAAGAAGTTATACAACTACAGTTCGCAGAGTGCTGCTCACTAGTTAAGTTTTTATTAAATTGTTTTAAAATTTTATTAAATTTTATTAAAATATGCTTATTTAGCGCGTTTAATTATATTACCCCTGAGAATTTCCCTGCTAACAAAAAGGACCGCCCCCGTTTTCCTCACAGTTGTTTTGCAGCTTTTTAAGACTGCAATCAGTGATTTAGTGCAGAGAGAGAAAAATGGCACTAGGTATTGAATAGTAAATATGACGAAGAGATGAGCATTTGTTTCCTGGAAAGTAAACTGAAAATGAGTAAATCTCATGCTAATATGGTAATCTTTGATGAGCATGTGTCTTATTTGTCGACCTCAATGAACTTATATAAGCGAAAGGAAGTACTCAATGAATTTTTGGACGGGAGTGCCCAATGTGATCCAAGAACCCTTAGCTTTTACCACTTATTCTACTTCCCTGGCTATTCGTTAATATGTGTGGCAACGAAAATCAACGAAAAAGGCTACGCTTTTTAAGATAAGTGCGACTTTGCATGGTACCAACACGGCTTGTTTTAACAGCCTTTAATTCTCGGTGATCAAAACAAAAATCATTCAATAGATAAAGTCAAGAATCTGGGATGCGATAGATGACTGATATATAAACAACGTCGCCAATAATCAGGTCTCTGCTGTTTTTCATTCGCGCGTTATTTGCAGAAGTGTGTCACCCAAATTTATAGAGCTTGGTATGGAGACGCCATGTTTGTAATAATAATAATGTTTATTTCTTATATTGCGCAGTCTAACATGCGATAAAGGTATGATCGAATGCGCATTACAACATAAAAATCTTAAAGTTTGGACCCTTCGGAGGGGCACAAACACGGCGGCCGTAAAGCAACAGGAACATCTGCCACTGAGCTTTGCTATTGAAACGAAAAATTGTAGCCCTAGAGCTCCGTCACATTGAAAAAAATTATTCTTTTAGTGCAAGTTCTGTTTAGCTAGCAAAAACTAAAGTGATAACTCATCTTTTGACCTACGCGATAGTCTCCGCGGGTTGCAATTTTCAAGTCACGCAACGTAAAAGCTTGGAAATTCAAGAAAAACCCTGTTGAGCTAAAACATTGTGAAACGTCAATTACCTATAGAGTCTTTTATCAAATGAAACTAAAACCTCAGAAGGAAAAATATATTTAATTTTGGAATATGATTACGTCACATGAAAACCAAGGATAATGCACCAATAACTGGGTGCTTTTGAATAGTATTTTCGGCTGTGTTCTTTGTTGACTGAACGCGTTATATGCATCATTTGCCACAAGGTCAAAGACTGAACATAATTGAAACTCTAGTTTAACCATCATCAGAACCCTATCCATACTATGGTGGCCTATCGCTATCACTCGAAATTTGGCAAAGATTTTACGAAAAAAACTTTTCAAATGAACAGACTTTTTACTGAAAACTTAAAGCAAAAGATAAGTAATACTTAAATCAAATGTTTATACATTGAAAATCAAAACTAAAATGAAATAAAATGAAACAAAAATAAATTTAAATTGAAAAATCAAAATAAAAATAAAATGAAATAAAAATAAACTTAAATGAAAGTGAAATGAAAACTGCATTCAAAAGGAAAAAAACTGCAATGAAAAAAAAGTAAAATTAAATATTGCATGAGCCTAGCGCTATCATAGTATATAATAGTATGAAATGAACAGAAAAACAAAAGTGAAATTAAATTCAGTTTGCATGAGCCTGGCGCTATCATAGATGAGAACTCCACATGCAATCACGAAAATGGCTGCCGAGTGGAGAAATTTCAAGGCAAAAATGAAAACGAATAGAATGGACAAGGGTAAGGGAAAGAAGAAGGATGCTGTTAGCGTTTTTAACGACGAAAATGATACTTCAGTTGTGCAGCGATTAAGCGCTGAGGTCTCTGGTAAAGCCCAAAAATATTCAAGAATTGGTTCGAGGGAGTTTGTGTCCTATGAGTAAGAAGAGCTTACGATTGAAAACATTCGAAGAGTATGTGAAAAACACTTCGCAGTCGACAGGTCAATGAGCTGTGACTTTCTGGCAGGAGAACAAGGGCCATCCTGCAACACGATAAAGCAGATTCCAGATTCCCGGGTGATCCACGTACGTTTTGTGGAACGAGTCGGTGAAGGTACTGAGCTAGGCATCCGAGAACGTCTGCCTAGCTTAAAGTCGCTACTTCGCTACCGGCAAGAGGAATTTTTCTGGCGCGGAGACAAAAACCCAATCAGAGTCCAAGAAATCTGCCCCAAGTCCGAGCAAGTTTGTTCAGTGGTTTAAATGCTTAAACTTGGTAAAGTGATCACGCAGTCGACAACCTCAGTTCATATTTATGCTTTTAATTTTAATGAGATGTTATGATCAAAGACACCATCTACAGTTGATTTTTCTATGGACAAAGACCCTTTGGGACAGGTGGTTTCAGACACGCTTTTAACTGAGCTACAAGTAATGACAAGGAATTTTTAGGCACCTGGGTAATCAAAAAGTATCTCCCAAAATCAATCAGTGATATTCAGGCCACAGGCCCGTCAACAGAACAACACACCAAGAAAGTAGTGCACTACCTTGCCAGAAACTTTGCTGCACGACTAGTCAAGAATTGCAAGCTAGTGACAATCGTATACTGTTTGGAGAAGCTCTCAAGTACAACAAAATCTCTGTTGTTTTGGGTAAGCTTGAGTCTGATGAGTATGTTACAGTTGCGGAATTGGTAGAAGGGTCCTTTGTCAAGCATATCAATAATAATGGGCACATCTGTGGTGACACTAATAATCCTGTTTGTTATAGGGCCGAATGCCTAGCTCATTATTCCTTTGAACGGTCAATGAAAGAAGTAATGGTTGCTGATTTGCAAGGTTGTGATCACCTCCTTTTTGATCCTGAAGTAGCTTCCAAAGACCTCAAATCAAATGAAGAATTTTTCTTCTGTACTGGTCATTTGTCAATCAGCGCTATAAATAATTTTATTTAAAGCCACAAATGCAACTGGTATTGTGAACTACTTCAGTTGCCTGAACTTACAAATGAGTAAATTAGCTAGTCAAGTGCAAAACGAAAAGAACATTACCATTTCTCGTGTGAAGGAGTCGGAAGGCAGGGTGGGGAAACGGTCAGCGTTGCTCATGAATAATGGTTTTATGCTGACAAATTTACAGAGATACTTTTCTAGTAATAAAAGGGATCCTGCACCACAGTTACGAATGTTCAATAGGCCATTTTCGTATTCTCGGTATTGGACTGGAACTAGCTTGCAATGGAGGCTCACGCGGGGCAATATCATTCAAAAGAGTTGAATGTAATTTGCATTTGAAAAGACTTCCCCGCATCAGCCTCACTTGCAAGCTAGTTCCAGTCTGTAACCGGGAATACGAAAATGGCCTTTTGGGTGACAGGCTCACTTCAGCTAGTGTCAAGTGGCTGTTAATGTTGTGGTTAAATTGTGGAGGGAGGGGGAAGCTCTAACCAGTTTAGTCCAGGTGTGTGTTAGAGTTGGTTTTGAAATCAGACACTGATCAAAACCTGAAATACCAACACCTTAGGACCTTAAATAAACAGCTTAAAGACTCCCTCCTCCCATTGTTGAAAATTTTGTTGGGGATTTTAACCCTCAGATAAAGAAAACATAGTTGTGTGTGTTTGTGGATTGCTGTTACTGGACGTTCTTTTCAAGTTTATTTTCGTGTTTTAGAACATGTGCCAGTTGTAGTTGGCACTATTTAATCACAGAGTTTTCAGGGTGAAAGTCCGAAAACTGTCAACCCTCAAAATAGTTCTCAGTATTGAAATGGAGCTAGCTTTAAGTGGAGTCTAAAACGGCAAACATCAGTAAAAATATTTACATGGAAAGAGATTCACTTGCACAAGCCTTGATTAAGAGCTAGATCCAGTTCACTTCCAAGAATATTAAAATGTGCTATTGTGTTGTAAGGAAAAAGCCAATCATCTGTGAAAACTTAACAACCAGCAACAATGGCAACATTGTTGTCTGCTGCTTTCTCCTACACAACCAACATTCCTGAGATATTTCAGGTGGTAACAGGCTTGTGAGTTTGATTTTAGCAAGAGGTGTGCAGGCAGGACAGGCCCACCGCAGCAAAATGAGTTTCATGTTGTAGTTTTGTTACAGTCAAACCGGATGTTCTTTTGATGGGAACTTTGCAAACTTCAGCAGGAACATTGGTATTTTGGTTGGCAGTTTGAGTCGAGCAAGTTGCTCAGTTCATTTGGTGCCTGATGGCGAAAACGCGTTGAGATTTTCCAAAACCTTACAAGTGTTAACTCAGTATTTTGAACTGAGACAGGTTTGCGCTGGAGTTTAAACGTGGATGAGCCACCGCATGAGCAACCATACGCTGTACCAAGATATTCTCGATCGCGTGAAAGAATCTGTACCGTTTGCTGCCGTTGTTTTGAAATGTAAAGAAGTCACTATTGTTGCTATAAATCCGTTGGCTATCGAAACTTAAAGAAACCAGAAGTTACGTGCTTGCATTGTAAAATTATATGGAAACGACGGGACTGCAACTGTTGCGTTTATATGTCTGTAAATACACAAAACGTCAAGTTTGTTTAATATTAGATACCGTTTGAGGCGATAATCCAACTTATCCCGCGTTTTGTGCCTGTTTTGAACTGAACAGACGTCCACCGGGCAGTTATTTTCTCCCTTCTCAAGCCTCGTGATACGATTATAATGTATGCTAGCCATCATAAGCCACAGTAAGAATTTCGAGTCGCAAACTGCTTTTCAAATGATTTTTGAAAACGGCAGGAAAGCGATAGCAACTTGCTCGCGCGGACTGCAACTTGCTCAACTCAAACTGTCAATCAAATACCAATGTTGCGGCGGAAGTTTGCAAAGTTCCCATCAAAAGAACATCCGGTTTGACTGTAAAGTTAAAAATAACTCGCAGTGTTCTTTACATCCAGCAGAAAAATAAAGAAGTTGTTACTGTTGTACATTCTGGGTAGACTTATTTCACATAATACATTTCACACTGTTGACCTTTGTACGTTGATAGGAGCCGAACACTAAGATAAAAGAAACAAAAGCATTTAAGGTGGCCGAACACAGTTTTTGCGCGTGCTTTTGCTGATGCAATATTTAGCACGTGCACAAGGATTTCAAAGAACAAACATGCCGTCAGTAGAGCGATCATTTTATTTACTCAACACCCGCACTATCTGTGTTATTTTTCTCTATAATTGAACGCAGTGTATTGATGGCTTTAGTCTTTTATTACAAAGATATGTTAGAAAAGGTAACGATGAAAAGGACCCAGAATTTTTCAGCTTTTGTTTGTTACCGAAATAACCCAGTTAAATGCAACGCATGCGCAGTTTCCCGAAAAATTGAGACCGATTGCTTTCGCAGAAACATGCCGATTTCTAACGATCCAGTCGTTAGAATTTCAAGAAATTTGGCAGAAAAAATAGATCAGAGACCACGTCAATGATCTATCAAAAAAAATCTGAATTTTGACTTAGGGAATTTTTAATAATACAGAAAACGATTAACGGCGAATTACGAAAATCGCCAATGTCAAAATTTTATTAGAACCGTGTTGACAGATGGCATTTAATGTCAATTCTTAGTGTGCAAAGTATGAAAACAATCTAACGACTGGATTTTTTTTAACTAAACAAAAACCATTATATGAGCCTTGTTTTTAACCAGCGCCGTTGCCATGGCAACCGCACACACCCTAGTCAAAATGCAAGAATAAATATTTCTGTGGTTAACCTTGACTCTAGCAAAAAATGGGCGCCAAAGCATAAATAGTTTAAAAGTTATGGTGAATTAGGCATAGGCACTTGGAAACTGTGTTCGGCCACCTTAACCTATTAATAGGCAATATGGTATTAAATGGCATGTTGAAATTCTCTAACTGAGAAACAGGTGAACAGTAAAGAAAACAACTTTGTGTGTCAATTATGCAGTTTGCACAAGTGCCTGTGAGCTGAAATGGGTCTTAAGAAACATGAATGCTGCTACACAGGTTCTATTTTCTCAGTGCTGGGAATCAAGCGTCCACATTCTCTTCGGAATCTTGCATCAAGGAAATCATCTTCCTCTTCAAGCACCCCAGAATGATTTGCTA
>JAHPZR010044197.1:0-17008 GCA_019787425.1 Platygyra sinensis
CATGTGCTAGGCAACTTTATTCAAGAGACAGATCAAACTTCATTTCAGTCATATCAGATAAAAACAATTTATGTTTTCAGATATTAATGATGAATCTTCGAAGGCTTTTTAAACTTAAAGGATCACTAATGGTTGAAAATTAACTTGAAATCTCAAGCGACTTAACATGTTTTGATATTATTTTGTGTCCGTCAAGTGTCTGTTTACTTGTTGGAACAGATAAAGTCCATGGACAAATATCCCAGCAAAATCTTGCTCCAGCTGAAGGCTATTATTTGTTTATTTATCAAATATTATTGATTGACTATCCTGCATAGTCCAAGACCATGCTACTCTTTCCTTTTTTGAGGTACATGTTTACATCTTTATAAAGTATGTTAGCTTTTTTTGGTGAAAGAAAATTCCAAAAAATGTTATATCAACATCAGTATCATTGGGTGCAATGTGCCTGTACAGTCGTTTATAACAGCATACTGTCATTTGCATGGACATGTAGGTGGCTGTAATACACTAGCATAAAAGAAATGTCTCTGATGAACACTGTATAATCATTTTATCTTACTACCATTCACATCAGAGGGCAACAAAATCTTACAATAACATGAATCAAGATGGGTCATATAAGGTGCACACATGTAAGCTAGAATGCAAGGCCACTTTTAAAGATTCACCAAACGAGCCGGTTCCTTTGGCTCGGCAGTGGATGAAAGAACAAGGAATAAGTTGTATGGCGTTAACTTTTGAGTTCATATGTTTAGCGGCTAGTTTGGCTCGGCAGTGGATAAAAGAACGAGGAATAATTGTTATGCGTGTAAGAGCAAACCAGCCAAACGAGCCGGCTTGTTTGGTGCATGGTTAAAAGTGGCCCTGTATTCTGTAGTTTAGCCTCACAGCCGGTATTCTGTATAGTTACATGTAGCAACCAAAGGCAAAACGAAATGGTTCAAAATTAAATTAAGCAATAATTGCTTACCTGTTGTTGTTGTTGTTGTTTTCTACTCTAATCGCTATCTTCAGCTTTTGAGTAACAGAAGACTTTGCCTTGAGACCGATGAAGAAGCGAAGGTAGAGTGTATTTTGCCCCGCTAAAACAGATCCAGCTCGAGTTCGAAGCAACCGGGTTCAACAGTTCAACGAACTGACAAAATGGCGGGAGAATCGAGAGAACCTGGTACCTAACGTGAAAACCGCTGATTCCTAGTTGTTGCAGATCGGGTACTCACCGGCACTCTGCGTCGTTCTTACGAAGGGAAAAAGAGAGCCCAAAGTGGTAGAAAACGCCGAATTGAAACACAGGGAACATACATGTACAAGCTCAGAGTTAGTTGTATTAGTCTTACGTGTAGAATGTTCATAATTCGGAACATTTAACCCTCTAAATCGGGGATATTTCGTTCCCCGATTAGGGTCTGCCGGATTATGCCGACATAATTTTGAGCATATTACTATATCTGGAGCATCAGGCATAATGCTGGCATAATACTAATATTTTTGGAGCATAATACCTCCGTTTCTGAGTAGTGTGAGAGGTGTATGTAAATTTTGCCAGCAACTCACTCTAGAATGCACAAAGTTGATGAAAGTGGGAATATTTTTGGAACTTCATACCTTAGACTCGTACCCAGTGCATTTTTCGGCGGGGGGGCAGTCCAGGCTTCCGAGCTTGTATATGGGTCCGTGGATTTGTATTATTGGCACTTGCTCATGAAATGTTTAACTGGATAATTATTGTCTAGCATTTCTTTCAAAATTGAAAGACTGGGAATATTTATTGACAGGTACGAGCCTCTTGGGGGCTGGGTGGAAGTGTCATTTTAGTCCGGCATAATTTGAGCATAACATTTCCAGCCGAGCATAATTTTGAGCATAATACCCTGTTTTCATGGGTGACGCCAGATAGCATAATACTCTATTTTTTGAGCATAATCCGGCAGACCCTATCCCCGATAATGATGGTATTTCGCATGTGTAAATCTGGACGCGCTATAACAGCCCAACTTGTAACTCTTACAAAAATGCTCCAAGATGTTTTTCCTTTCTCTATTTACTGTTTGTCCTTTATCATTCTATGTAAACAAATGAACAACAAATGGCTAAAACAAACGACAGAGTATTAATTTTTCGCTTTTTTCTGGAGACGAGAGCTTGACACGCTTGCATGTGCAGTATTAATTCCAGTTTTGTTGTCGCTCTGGTTGGGCGGAAAGTTCACAAGAACCAGACAGCTTAGTGTCGATCAATGCAGCATTTTAGTTTTATGCATACCGCATACCGCAACTTCAATTTAAAGCACACTATTGCACACGCTTGGACTTTAATTTAAAGACTCATCTTCAACGTAAAAGGCACCTTAAAGGGCCCTAGTCAGCCTCCGCCATTTTCGATGCCATCGAAATTATTGATATAGCATGGTGAAGCGAATTCTTGTTTTACTGTAAGCTGTGTTCTTGACGGTATGTTTAATTATCTTGAGTAGTATTACAGTGATTTTTCTTCGCTTCGACAGGCTTCGTTTAAAATATAATAGCCAAATTCTAGTATGTAAACAAATGCAAAGGTGTGGCTGACTAGGGCAATTTAATGGGGGCTTTACAGTAACGGAGCTTTATAGCGGTGTTACACTTAAACTTTACGCGCCTTCATAATACCGGTGAAAAGCTCTTTCTAGTTAGGTTGTCATTTCGTGTGTGAAAGTCCCATTTTGTCCATAACTTGGTATTACATCGTTTGAACAGTGTGCGTTGGTGAAACTGTTACATGCAGGGACCACCGCGGGGGAGGGATTGGTAGAGCTATATAGCCCTACCACTTTTATTGCTGGACTGGATTATTTTCTAGAGCTCCAGATGGTGCGCTTCCTGCAAATGTAAGATAAATGGCGAAACACTGACCTTAACGTTTGTTTGTATTGGCTAGGTTTTCAGTTTAGCCCCACCACTTTACCATTACATGATTTTTGTAGGATTTAAACAGACCCTGTGTGAAATTTAGATCTTTTCTTTCGCTAAGAGTACCCATTTTACATCTACATAGTTTTCAGAGTTTTTGAAAAAACCAATTATCACATTTAAATTGTTTTCACAGCCTTTTCAAGGCCCCCTTTGTTGATTTACATCCGTCTTCACAGGTTACTTACAGCCACCACCTCCGCCCCCTCACCCGTAGCCCCTAGTTTTCCATTCACAGATGTTTTACAGGCGGCCCTAGGTTTATTTACATGGTTTTTATATGTTTCATACAGGCCCCTTTTTTTCATTTACATGGTTTTAAAGGTGTTTCTTTCAGGGCCCTCTTATTCATTTACATGGTTTTTACAGGGTTAGAAACAGGCCCCCCTTTTCATTTACATGGTTTTTGCATGTTTCCAAACAGGCCTCCTTTTTTCATGTACATGGTTTTTACATGTTTCATACAGGCCTCCTTTTTGCATTTCCATGGTATTTACAGGGTTACAAACATGACATTTCCAGAATTTTTACAGCATTCGGTTGAATTATTTACACATTTTTACATGGTTTAGTAGAGCAATTTACATGTTTTTTTACAACAGTAGATACTGTAAAAGTGCTTAAAATATTTTACAGGTTTTTTACATGTTCTTCAAATAATCCTTGTCGAAAAAGACAATGTAAATCGCCATTTACAGAATATTTACATGCTGTATCAAAAGCTGTAAATTTCCTGTAAATTTATTTTACAAAACCCCAACATGTAAATTGAAATTTACAAATAATGTAAATCAAGATTTACATACTGTAAATTAAAATTGACATGTCCATGGAAATTTTCAACTTTTCCAGTGCTGGCCGACCTGAGCAGTCTGACTGCCGCATGCATTTTGTACTGATAGTATATAACACAAAAACACGAGTACAGTGCGCTAGAGAAGAATTTCAAATAAGCTTTGTATTTCTAACACGATCTGCCTTGTTTCTAAGATATCATTAGACTACGAGCATTCTCTCTTTTCCTCGAAAACTGTAAGAAAAACGCAAAACAAGCGTGGGAGCGTGACTGTGACCGTGACGTACGTCCGTCGGGCGTCGGAGGGTGAGACGCCCGCACGTCACATTCACAGTCACGCTCTCACTTTTACTTGTTTGGCGTTCTTCTCCACGGATTTTCGAGAAAAAGAGAGACTGCCTGCAGTTTGATATCATGAGGGTTCCTATTGGTTTCCTTCTTGTCTCCGGCCACAGTCAGGCCGTTCCGTGACTCTGTCAGGTCGTACACCTTTCGTGCACAAAGATTATGTAGCCATGTTGATGTCCCACGGAGGTACATTAACATGGAAACTCAAAAAGCGGCAACTCGCTTAAAATGGTGCGGATCGTGCTGAGGTCGCCGGTATGCGGGACAGCAGGCTGAGACTCTTCCCCGCTTTGTTACAAATCAATTTCACATGCGCGATTCAAGCAAAGGGCTTCTGAAGAATAGCATTCATGTAAACTGTTCCAAATTCTACGCAAAACGGCTTTTTTATGTCAGGACTCAGGAAAACCGTGTCGAAAAGGGTGTACTTCCCTCCCCCACCCCGAAACCGTCATATTTTTACTTCTGCATTTTCATTCAGGTAACATCTTTGTTGTAAGCTGAACTAATTTCGTCTCGTTTTATTATGCGCAAAAGCTCTACGTGAGTTTATCATACCATCGTTGACGCTTTTATGTAACGGGAGACTTTTTAGGGGATCGAAATTAGCATCGATTGACACAAACTAGCATGCCATGCCAGAGGATTTTTTTTTTCCTAGACTAGACATTTACATTTAGTATATTGTCGCTTACAACTAGTTTTTGAGTCTTTTACATCATCAACTTCTTTAAAAGAAAGGTTTGTTTATTTGGTTTTTTTCCTGCAATTCTCTTTTTACTAATGTTTTTGCTCTTGTTGCTTTTGCTTTTGTTTTCCCCCTAGAAACGTGATCTGTTGTCTTGCAACAAAATTAAATATGCATTAACTTAAAAAAGGCGATTTTGACCATGACAAAAAGCTGGACTGAATTATTAATGTTACAACTGAGCTAGTAGTTACAACTAATCAATGCTTAAAATTTTTGTCCCTGCATGTGAATTATATAATTACAAATTATTTGCTCCATTCGGTTTCTTTTCTTCATTCGATTTTAAGCAAGAAAAAAAAGCTGGACTAAATTAATGATCCATCTGAGCTACTTTAAACTATTTCATGCTCGAGGTTTATGTCTCTGTGAACTGTATAACTACAAATCATTTGCTTCATTCGGTTTCTTTCCTCCGCGTGTCGGATATAGTCGCCGGCCTTTGTGCACGTGCATCTCTAAGTTCCTGTAAATTGTGCTTGTCGTGTTTGTGTCCATGTTTTTAAGACCACCCTTTCATTTGCGAGGAGAAAGTATGAAGTTCAAACATATCAAACTAAAAAAAAAAATATACAGAGGATAAAAACATTTGATATCTACCGTATATGTATCTTGAGCTAACTTAACATCTGTAGCTTCGTTAAACAGCTATTCACCGCTTTGCGTGATTGATCTTCATAGAGTTAAAAAACAAAACTTAATGAAAGAAAATAAACGCTGCGTGTTTAATCCAAAGAAATCGCCGACGAGATGGCAGACAGTCAAGGCAACGGCGCGTGTGGTGAAGGCCAACAGTTATCACTAAAAGTAATTTCAGATATAAATAAGTTGTTTACGGCTTAGCGTAGGGTCAGTCCATATTGTAAAAAAACTGTGACTTCAGTGGCAGTTTTTCACTATTGCTGGTTTTCAGTGTCACTCCATTCAAATAGATCAAAATAAAAAATCAAAACCGTTCAATAGATTAAGTACAGAATCTGGAAATAGAAAGAAGATACGTATGCAAAGACTCTCGCCAAGATTCAGGTCACAGCAATTTTTCTCATGGAAGATATGCGAAGAAACGTTGTCCTCAAATTTATAGAGATTTGTACATGGGCACCAACATGGCGGCCGGAAACCAGCAGAAACATCTGTCACTGAGTTTTGCTAAGAAAGAGTGAGTTTATCTCTCGAATAACTCAAAAACGTAACAACAGTACTTTATTCTAATACAAGAACTGTACAGATAGCCGAATTCCCCAAAATAAGTCACCTTTTAAACCAACATAACAGCTCTCTTGCCCGTCATGTAAATGTCACGTCACGCAAAAGCTTAGAAATTCAAGAGTAGTCTATCACGAAACCAAGAACCCATTTAAAGTGAAAATATGTATGAATATTAGTTTTTAGCTGCTCTTATACAGCATGAAAGTAAAATTTCAGGAGGATCAATATTTCTGAAGTTTGAAATTTAGTGACGTCATGTGAAAACCAGCAATACTGACCTCCCATCCGGCAAATAACATTTATTTCTTGCATGTGTAATATAGAGACATGTTATGTCACGTCATATCATGCTTCGGGCTCAAATTAAAGAAATGAAAAGCTTTGTAGAGTACCTGAGCATGCGCAGCCGTACAGTTCTACCCTCATTGCTATGTGACTGATCCAAGTGACTGGTAAGAAGCGGAGGTAACGTGCTGTGATTGGTGGGTTTAGCTCATGATAAACAACACTGTTTCGGTCTGAGTTTCCCGTGAAATCCTAAAGGAATACAAGCGAAAGTAAAATGGCAAACAAGACGATGATCACAACAATTAACAGCCTACTTGATAGTCATATATCTTTCACTTTAAATACTTTTTTCTTCGTCTTAGAGCTATTAGAGGGAGAGAATCATTTCAAAATATTCAGTTTTATAGCTACAGCTCGTCAAAAAAAAAAAAAAAAAACATCTTTTATTGCAAACAAACGGACAAAAATAACAAGGGATAAGTCAAATTTCAGCAGTCGAGTGTATCCTCTTTTCAAACTCGGCGAAAGGGCGACATTTATCATCTCCCCCAACCCCCCCCCCCTCCCCCCCTCCTCCCCAGGTTCCGTGTGCATTTCAGGGTTTATCAAATACTAAACTTCATGACAGACCGGAATTCAGTTCTTTAAGTTCTTATACCTAAGTTCTTGTGGCATAGTAAGAAGTTGCAACTCCTGGGTTGAATTTTTGACAGATAGCCTCCGGAAGGAGGCCATATTTTGCTTTCATTGTGCTTTCGAGTTGGTGCAGCAGATATTCCATATCTTAGAAAATTCGCTTACATTTATCTTTGCTGGAATAAAAAGTTCCTTACTTGTTTCACAGTGTTTCCCTTTGTAGTTGTAGGCGCAAACACACTATTAGCTGTTGTCTTGGTAGTGAGGTACGCATGCTCCACTGTTTTGGCAAGGCCAACTGCCACACGGGGACTGCAGAGACATATAATTGCAAATACCTTTTCACGGTCGTATTACAACAAGAATTACCAGCTAGGGAATCGTGGTTAAGAAATATATCGTAGTTTGCGAGAGGCTTGCAAACAAAGAGAATTTGGAATGCTTTAGTTTGTGTTTTTGTTTGTTCGCTCTTTTTTTTGGGGGGGGGGGGGAGGGGGGGGGGCGTGTTAAACTGAATAAACAAAAGAACAAAAAACCAGGCTGGCAGAAACAATAATTAAAAAGAACTTATTATCGGGCTTCTTTGGACGAGCTTACACCACTGCAATCTTACATACGCTAGCCCATACTGCTATCCCTTTGGTAGTTCATCTTGCAATACATTCTTTTAGGGCGCCAGGGGGGGGAGGGGGGGGGGGGAGGCTGGAAGCTCTTCCCATGATACAGCGCGCCAAACTTCGGGCGAGTTTTCACAGATGTAAAGAGAACCTTGTTATATTTCAAGTTCATTCGCAGGTTTTCACTTGGTTGCTACTTCCATTTGGTTCATTGTTATGACGTTAAGGCTGTTTGTATCTTCTGTTCATGCTTTAAGGAAAATATAAAGTAAGATTTTGATGTTTGTAAATGTCTTTTTCAATTTTTTATCTTTACCGTAAAAGCTCTCAATTTCTGCCCTTCGGCAAAATGGCTGTCATCCCGCAAAATGCCATATAAATTATGACCGATTGCGAACTTATACCTTGCATGATTTGTAAACAGATTCTATAAATTGCTGCTTCAATATATAGAAGATCTTAAAGTCGATTGATCTCAAATTAACTTCACTGTTTTATACGTAAAAAACAAGTACCGAGTTGAGTGTCTTTCCACTGGGTTCCTTTCGCCAGTTTCGAAATGAAGAAGAAATCAGTCGAGCGCAAATATACTTTGGTGCTTGTACATGAGTTTTTCAGTTAGGCTTTGGTATAATATTGCTGAAACCAACTGCAGTTTCCATAAGGAAATGAGACATAAAATTTTAGATGGAATTAAGTGAAACATTATTGTGGTTTTTCGTATTTTTGCGCCACGGTACAACATTTCACTCACTCCCGCAAGATGGCCGTCATCCTGAAAAGTCACCTGTAAACAATGACTTACAGGTGAAATAAAGTTGGAGCTGTTGGCCAACAAATGCTAAAAACGAATTCTCCGATGTCTGATAGCCCCCAAATGTCAATGACCTGAAATTAACTTCAAGGCTATAAGCTTTAATAAAAGCTCATTTTCTGATCAATCGAAGATGCTCATCATTAAAAAATCAGAAAATGAGCTTTTATTAAAGCTTATAGCCTTGAAGTTAATTTCAGGTCATTGACATTTGGGGGCTATCAGACATCGGAGAATTCGTTTTTAGCATTTGTTGGCCAACAGCTCCAACTTTATTTCACCTGTAAGTCATTGTTTACAGGTGACTTTTCAGGATGACGGCCATCTTGCGGGAGTGAGTGAAATGTTGTACCGTGGCGCAAAAATACGAAAAACCACAATAATGTTTCACTTAATTCCATCTAAAATTTTATGTCTCATTTCCTTATGGAAACTGCAGTTGGTTTCAGCAATATTATACCAAAGCCTAACTGAAAAACTCATGTACAAGCACCAAAGTATATTTGCGCTCGACTGATTTCTTCTTCATTTCGAAACTGGCGAAAGGAACCCAGTGGAAAGACACTCAACTCGGTACTTGTTTTTTACGTATAAAACAGTGAAGTTAATTTGAGATCAATCGACTTTAAGATCTTCTATATATTGAAGCAGCAATTTATAGAATCTGTTTACAAATCATGCAAGGTATAAGTTCGCAATCGGTCATAATTTATATGGCATTTTGCGGGATGACAGCCATTTTGCCGAAGGGCAGAAATTGAGAGCTTTTACGGTAAAGATAAAAATTGAAAAAGACATTTACAAACATCAAAATCTTACTTTATATTTTCCTTAAAGCATGAACAGAAGATACAAACAGCCTTAACGTCATAACAATGAACCAAATGGAAGTAGCAACCAAGTGAAAACCTGCGAATGAACTTGAAATATAACAAGGTTCTCTTTACATCTGTGAAAACTCGCCCGAAGTTTGGCGCGCTGTATCATGGGAAGAGCTTCCAGCCTCCCCCCCCCCCCTCCCCCCCCTGGCGCCCTAAAAGAATGTATTGCAAGATGAACTACCAAAGGGATAGCAGTATGGGCTAGCGTATGTAAGATTGCAGTGGTGTAAGCTCGTCCAAAGAAGCCCGATAATAAGTTCTTTTTAATTATTGTTTCTGCCAGCCTGGTTTTTTGTTCTTTTGTTTATTCAGTTTAACACGCCCCCCCCCCTCCCCCCCCCCCCCAAAAAAAAGAGCGAACAAACAAAAACACAAACTAAAGCATTCCAAATTCTCTTTGTTTGCAAGCCTCTCGCAAACTACGATATATTTCTTAACCACGATTCCCTAGCTGGTAATTCTTGTTGTAATACGACCGTGAAAAGGTATTTGCAATTATATGTCTCTGCAGTCCCCGTGTGGCAGTTGGCCTTGCCAAAACAGTGGAGCATGCGTACCTCACTACCAAGACAACAGCTAATAGTGTGTTTGCGCCTACAACTACAAAGGGAAACACTGTGAAACAAGTAAGGAACTTTTTATTCCAGCAAAGATAAATGTAAGCGAATTTTCTAAGATATGGAATATCTGCTGCACCAACTCGAAAGCACAATGAAAGCAAAATATGGCCTCCTTCCGGAGGCTATCTGTCAAAAATTCAACCCAGGAGTTGCAACTTCTTACTATGCCACAAGAACTTAGGTATAAGAACTTAAAGAACTGAATTCCGGTCTGTCATGAAGTTTAGTATTTGATAAACCCTGAAATGCACACGGAACCTGGGGAGGAGGGGGGGAGGGGGGGGGGGTTGGGGGAGATGATAAATGTCGCCCTTTCGCCGAGTTTGAAAAGAGGATACACTCGACTGCTGAAATTTGACTTATCCCTTGTTATTTTTGTCCGTTTGTTTGCAATAAAAGATGTTTTTTTTTTTTTTTTTTGACGAGCTGTAGCTATAAAACTGAATATTTTGAAATGATTCTCTCCCTCTAATAGCTCTAAGACGAAGAAAAAAGTATTTAAAGTGAAAGATATATGACTATCAAGTAGGCTGTTAATTGTTGTGATCATCGTCTTGTTTGCCATTTTACTTTCGCTTGTATTCCTTTAGGATTTCACGGGAAACTCAGACCGAAACAGTGTTGTTTATCATGAGCTAAACCCACCAATCACAGCACGTTACCTCCGCTTCTTACCAGTCACTTGGATCAGTCACATAGCAATGAGGGTAGAACTGTACGGCTGCGCATGCTCAGGTACTCTACAAAGCTTTTCATTTCTTTAATTTGAGCCCGAAGCATGATATGACGTGACATAACATGTCTCTATATTACACATGCAAGAAATAAATGTTATTTGCCGGATGGGAGGTCAGTATTGCTGGTTTTCACATGACGTCACTAAATTTCAAACTTCAGAAATATTGATCCTCCTGAAATTTTACTTTTCATGCTGTATAAGAGCAGCTAAAAACTAATATTCATACATATTTTCACTTTAAATGGGTTCTTGGTTTCGTGATAGACTACTCTTGAATTTCTAAGCTTTTGCGTGACGTGACATTTACATGACGGGCAAGAGAGCTGTTATGTTGGTTTAAAAGGTGACTTATTTTGGGGAATTCGGCTATCTGTACAGTTCTTGTATTAGAATAAAGTACTGTTGTTACGTTTTTGAGTTATTCGAGAGATAAACTCACTCTTTCTTAGCAAAACTCAGTGACAGATGTTTCTGCTGGTTTCCGGCCGCCATGTTGGTGCCCATGTACAAATCTCTATAAATTTGAGGACAACGTTTCTTCGCATATCTTCCATGAGAAAAATTGCTGTGACCTGAATCTTGGCGAGAGTCTTTGCATACGTATCTTCTTTCTATTTCCAGATTCTGTACTTAATCTATTGAACGGTTTTGATTTTTTATTTTGATCTATTTGAATGGAGTGACACTGAAAACCAGCAATAGTGAAAAACTGCCACTGAAGTCACAGTTTTTTTACAATATGGACTGACCCTACGCTAAGCCGTAAACAACTTATTTATATCTGAAATTACTTTTAGTGATAACTGTTGGCCTTCACCACACGCGCCGTTGCCTTGACTGTCTGCCATCTCGTCGGCGATTTCTTTGGATTAAACACGCAGCGTTTATTTTCTTTCATTAAGTTTTGTTTTTTAACTCTATGAAGATCAATCACGCAAAGCGGTGAATAGCTGTTTAACGAAGCTACAGATGTTAAGTTAGCTCAAGATACATATACGGTAGATATCAAATGTTTTTATCCTCTGTATATTTTTTTTTTTAGTTTGATATGTTTGAACTTCATACTTTCTCCTCGCAAATGAAAGGGTGGTCTTAAAAACATGGACACAAACACGACAAGCACAATTTACAGGAACTTAGAGATGCACGTGCACAAAGGCCGGCGACTATATCCGACACGCGGAGGAAAGAAACCGAATGAAGCAAATGATTTGTAGTTATACAGTTCACAGAGACATAAACCTCGAGCATGAAATAGTTTAAAGTAGCTCAGATGGATCATTAATTTAGTCCAGCTTTTTTTTCTTGCTTAAAATCGAATGAAGAAAAGAAACCGAATGGAGCAAATAATTTGTAATTATATAATTCACATGCAGGGACAAAAATTTTAAGCATTGATTAGTTGTAACTACTAGCTCAGTTGTAACATTAATAATTCAGTCCAGCTTTTTGTCATGGTCAAAATCGCCTTTTTTAAGTTAATGCATATTTAATTTTGTTGCAAGACAACAGATCACGTTTCTAGGGGGAAAACAAAAGCAAAAGCAACAAGAGCAAAAACATTAGTAAAAAGAGAATTGCAGG
Organism: Platygyra sinensis; assembly: GCA_019787425.1. Classification (NCBI taxonomy): domain Eukaryota; kingdom Metazoa; phylum Cnidaria; class Anthozoa; order Scleractinia; family Merulinidae; genus Platygyra; species Platygyra sinensis. The sequence goes on from JAHPZR010044197.1 coordinate 12,229, forward strand.
AAAAAAACCAAATAAACAAACCTTTCTTTTAAGAAGTTGATGATGTAAAAGACTCAAAAACTAGTTGTAAGCGACAATATACTAAATGTAAATGTCTAGTCTAGGAAAAAAAAAATCCTCTGGCATGGCATGCTAGTTTGTGTCAATCGATGCTAATTTCGATCCCCTAAAAAGTCTCCCGTTACATAAAAGCGTCAACGATGGTATGATAAACTCACGTAGAGCTTTTGCGCATAATAAAACGAGACGAAATTAGTTCAGCTTACAACAAAGATGTTACCTGAATGAAAATGCAGAAGTAAAAATATGACGGTTTCGGGTGGGGGAGGGAAGTACACCCTTTTCGACACGGTTTTCCTGAGTCCTGACATAAAAAAGCCGTTTTGCGTAGAATTTGGAACAGTTTACATGAATGCTATTCTTCAGAAGCCCTTTGCTTGAATCGCGCATGTGAAATTGATTTGTAACAAAGCGGGGAAGAGTCTCAGCCTGCTGTCCCGCATACCGGCGACCTCAGCACGATCCGCACCATTTTAAGCGAGTTGCCGCTTTTTGAGTTTCCATGTTAATGTACCTCCGTGGGACATCAACATGGCTACATAATCTTTGTGCACGAAAGGTGTACGACCTGACAGAGTCACGGAACGGCCTGACTGTGGCCGGAGACAAGAAGGAAACCAATAGGAACCCTCATGATATCAAACTGCAGGCAGTCTCTCTTTTTCTCGAAAATCCGTGGAGAAGAACGCCAAACAAGTAAAAGTGAGAGCGTGACTGTGAATGTGACGTGCGGGCGTCTCACCCTCCGACGCCCGACGGACGTACGTCACGGTCACAGTCACGCTCCCACGCTTGTTTTGCGTTTTTCTTACAGTTTTCGAGGAAAAGAGAGAATGCTCGTAGTCTAATGATATCTTAGAAACAAGGCAGATCGTGTTAGAAATACAAAGCTTATTTGAAATTCTTCTCTAGCGCACTGTACTCGTGTTTTTGTGTTATATACTATCAGTACAAAATGCATGCGGCAGTCAGACTGCTCAGGTCGGCCAGCACTGGAAAAGTTGAAAATTTCCATGGACATGTCAATTTTAATTTACAGTATGTAAATCTTGATTTACATTATTTGTAAATTTCAATTTACATGTTGGGGTTTTGTAAAATAAATTTACAGGAAATTTACAGCTTTTGATACAGCATGTAAATATTCTGTAAATGGCGATTTACATTGTCTTTTTCGACAAGGATTATTTGAAGAACATGTAAAAAACCTGTAAAATATTTTAAGCACTTTTACAGTATCTACTGTTGTAAAAAAACATGTAAATTGCTCTACTAAACCATGTAAAAATGTGTAAATAATTCAACCGAATGCTGTAAAAATTCTGGAAATGTCATGTTTGTAACCCTGTAAATACCATGGAAATGCAAAAAGGAGGCCTGTATGAAACATGTAAAAACCATGTACATGAAAAAAGGAGGCCTGTTTGGAAACATGCAAAAACCATGTAAATGAAAAGGGGGGCCTGTTTCTAACCCTGTAAAAACCATGTAAATGAATAAGAGGGCCCTGAAAGAAACACCTTTAAAACCATGTAAATGAAAAAAAGGGGCCTGTATGAAACATATAAAAACCATGTAAATAAACCTAGGGCCGCCTGTAAAACATCTGTGAATGGAAAACTAGGGGCTACGGGTGAGGGGGCGGAGGTGGTGGCTGTAAGTAACCTGTGAAGACGGATGTAAATCAACAAAGGGGGCCTTGAAAAGGCTGTGAAAACAATTTAAATGTGATAATTGGTTTTTTCAAAAACTCTGAAAACTATGTAGATGTAAAATGGGTACTCTTAGCGAAAGAAAAGATCTAAATTTCACACAGGGTCTGTTTAAATCCTACAAAAATCATGTAATGGTAAAGTGGTGGGGCTAAACTGAAAACCTAGCCAATACAAACAAACGTTAAGGTCAGTGTTTCGCCATTTATCTTACATTTGCAGGAAGCGCACCATCTGGAGCTCTAGAAAATAATCCAGTCCAGCAATAAAAGTGGTAGGGCTATATAGCTCTACCAATCCCTCCCCCGCGGTGGTCCCTGCATGTAACAGTTTCACCAACGCACACTGTTCAAACGATGTAATACCAAGTTATGGACAAAATGGGACTTTCACACACGAAATGACAACCTAACTAGAAAGAGCTTTTCACCGGTATTATGAAGGCGCGTAAAGTTTAAGTGTAACACCGCTATAAAGCTCCGTTACTGTAAAGCCCCCATTAAATTGCCCTAGTCAGCCACACCTTTGCATTTGTTTACATACTAGAATTTGGCTATTATATTTTAAACGAAGCCTGTCGAAGCGAAGAAAAATCACTGTAATACTACTCAAGATAATTAAACATACCGTCAAGAACACAGCTTACAGTAAAACAAGAATTCGCTTCACCATGCTATATCAATAATTTCGATGGCATCGAAAATGGCGGAGGCTGACTAGGGCCCTTTAAGGTGCCTTTTACGTTGAAGATGAGTCTTTAAATTAAAGTCCAAGCGTGTGCAATAGTGTGCTTTAAATTGAAGTTGCGGTATGCGGTATGCATAAAACTAAAATGCTGCATTGATCGACACTAAGCTGTCTGGTTCTTGTGAACTTTCCGCCCAACCAGAGCGACAACAAAACTGGAATTAATACTGCACATGCAAGCGTGTCAAGCTCTCGTCTCCAGAAAAAAGCGAAAAATTAATACTCTGTCGTTTGTTTTAGCCATTTGTTGTTCATTTGTTTACATAGAATGATAAAGGACAAACAGTAAATAGAGAAAGGAAAAACATCTTGGAGCATTTTTGTAAGAGTTACAAGTTGGGCTGTTATAGCGCGTCCAGATTTACACATGCGAAATACCATCATTATCGGGGATAGGGTCTGCCGGATTATGCTCAAAAAATAGAGTATTATGCTATCTGGCGTCACCCATGAAAACAGGGTATTATGCTCAAAATTATGCTCGGCTGGAAATGTTATGCTCAAATTATGCCGGACTAAAATGACACTTCCACCCAGCCCCCAAGAGGCTCGTACCTGTCAATAAATATTCCCAGTCTTTCAATTTTGAAAGAAATGCTAGACAATAATTATCCAGTTAAACATTTCATGAGCAAGTGCCAATAATACAAATCCACGGACCCATATACAAGCTCGGAAGCCTGGACTGCCCCCCCGCCGAAAAATGCACTGGGTACGAGTCTAAGGTATGAAGTTCCAAAAATATTCCCACTTTCATCAACTTTGTGCATTCTAGAGTGAGTTGCTGGCAAAATTTACATACACCTCTCACACTACTCAGAAACGGAGGTATTATGCTCCAAAAATATTAGTATTATGCCAGCATTATGCCTGATGCTCCAGATATAGTAATATGCTCAAAATTATGTCGGCATAATCCGGCAGACCCTAATCGGGGAACGAAATATCCCCGATTTAGAGGGTTAAATGTTCCGAATTATGAACATTCTACACGTAAGACTAATACAACTAACTCTGAGCTTGTACATGTATGTTCCCTGTGTTTCAATTCGGCGTTTTCTACCACTTTGGGCTCTCTTTTTCCCTTCGTAAGAACGACGCAGAGTGCCGGTGAGTACCCGATCTGCAACAACTAGGAATCAGCGGTTTTCACGTTAGGTACCAGGTTCTCTCGATTCTCCCGCCATTTTGTCAGTTCGTTGAACTGTTGAACCCGGTTGCTTCGAACTCGAGCTGGATCTGTTTTAGCGGGGCAAAATACACTCTACCTTCGCTTCTTCATCGGTCTCAAGGCAAAGTCTTCTGTTACTCAAAAGCTGAAGATAGCGATTAGAGTAGAAAACAACAACAACAACAACAGGTAAGCAATTATTGCTTAATTTAATTTTGAACCATTTCGTTTTGCCTTTGGTTGCTACATGTAACTATACAGAATACCGGCTGTGAGGCTAAACTACAGAATACAGGGCCACTTTTAACCATGCACCAAACAAGCCGGCTCGTTTGGCTGGTTTGCTCTTACACGCATAACAATTATTCCTCGTTCTTTTATCCACTGCCGAGCCAAACTAGCCGCTAAACATATGAACTCAAAAGTTAACGCCATACAACTTATTCCTTGTTCTTTCATCCACTGCCGAGCCAAAGGAACCGGCTCGTTTGGTGAATCTTTAAAAGTGGCCTTGCATTCTAGCTTACATGTGTGCACCTTATATGACCCATCTTGATTCATGTTATTGTAAGATTTTGTTGCCCTCTGATGTGAATGGTAGTAAGATAAAATGATTATACAGTGTTCATCAGAGACATTTCTTTTATGCTAGTGTATTACAGCCACCTACATGTCCATGCAAATGACAGTATGCTGTTATAAACGACTGTACAGGCACATTGCACCCAATGATACTGATGTTGATATAACATTTTTTGGAATTTTCTTTCACCAAAAAAAGCTAACATACTTTATAAAGATGTAAACATGTACCTCAAAAAAGGAAAGAGTAGCATGGTCTTGGACTATGCAGGATAGTCAATCAATAATATTTGATAAATAAACAAATAATAGCCTTCAGCTGGAGCAAGATTTTGCTGGGATATTTGTCCATGGACTTTATCTGTTCCAACAAGTAAACAGACACTTGACGGACACAAAATAATATCAAAACATGTTAAGTCGCTTGAGATTTCAAGTTAATTTTCAACCATTAGTGATCCTTTAAGTTTAAAAAGCCTTCGAAGATTCATCATTAATATCTGAAAAC
>JAHPZR010044198.1:0-12500 GCA_019787425.1 Platygyra sinensis
AAAAAAAATTAATTTGGATGATTTCTTCACTTGTCACGGATGCAAGCTGGGATGCCATTTTTTCCCGAGTTGCTCGGAGGTAAATAGCACAGGATATTCGGAGTTTGACGAGCCAATCAGCGCGCGCGTTCAACGCTATCCACTGTTTTAGTTTATACTAATCCAAATTATTTTGCTCTTTTGGTTCTCTTGGTTAAACACCCCCAGGTTAAAAACGTTATCGAATGTGTTTTTTTCGCCAGTTGGATCTGACTATGGGGTGTTCGTAGAGGGAAAACATACTTCCCCGGTTTTCTCAGGATCCAAATCAGCTGGCAAATGTCATAATAGACCCGACTAATAATGACTGTACTTTTTTTGATCGCGTGTTTGATTTTAACTGAAACATTGTGGTTCAATTCCTGTGGGAACAAAAGGCAACCAAAGCCTGAATGAGGCAATTAATCCGCATCCTGGCCTTAAAGGATGTCACTGTTTACCCCAGGGGGGTGCGCGGGCTTTCAAGTGACGGGGATGATCGAAAGGATTATTTTGGGTCCCGGTTACTTGAAATCCACGAGTACCCTCCCGGGGCTGTTTACGGCATAATTTGGATTGGCCATACTTGGAAATTAGTGGTCAAATTTTCCTCACTTTTCACTATAATAAAGAACGGACTGTTTAGTGTTATTGTATTCTTGAATAAGTTAAGTGATAAGCATCAAGGGCAGAGCAACAAACGTTTTCAAATTGTTACGTGTATCCGCGCTCATTCGTGAAGGTGGAGCGTGAATTTTCGCGCGTGAAGAATAGGACACGCGTGTGTTAGCTAGACACAGTTTTTCTCCCGTCATGATAGCTATTTACGATGTATTTGTTATGCTCTTCTGATCGAACACGTCCTAAGTTCTTGCATGTTTATCTTTTACCGGGGGGATTTATGTTCTCCAGATCGTCAGATGCCTCGGTAGAAATTTCTCTCTGTGAAGGAGTTACTTATGAAGTTAGAATAACTTCTTTATTTCTCAGTGTTCGTCATACGGAAATAATGGATTCCAGTCACGTAGACATTCGCCGACAATCGGGCTTGTACTTTAACACATTTTAAAACTTTATTCACTACCGTATTGAGTGGAACTGTATGACCGGCGACGTGTTGACAAGGTCAGGACTGGACACGAGTCGTAAATTATGCCTTCTAGTTGTCCCGGATGAAATTTTATGATGCTATTGGCGGAAGCTGGACGTACCGCTTTGGCGAAGCCCGCGTCTTTGCAGGTAAAGGGACGCCGTTGGTGGACTGCTTAGCAAGTTTTGGAAGTAGTTCCTTAACCATTTTCCAGCCTCGACTCTGACGACGCTTGGTTAGTTGTGGTGATTTGAGTTTGTCTTTATTTAGTCCATGGGTTCTTGGCGCCATGTCTGATCCTTCAAGCCAGAATGTGATCCAAGTACCTTTACCCTGGAAAATGTGTGGCGGTTTTTAAAATCACCGAAAGCGTAAAGATTTTCAAACGTCAATTTGCAACTGCTGCCAGACATTATAAGACTGCCGTCAATCGTAATTACGACAGCAATCGATTTTAAACTGATTGGTCGTGTCAACGTACCAGTCCCGGGTTGTTCGAAAAGTGGATAACGCTATCCACTGGATAAATAACTATCCAGCGGATAGCGTGGTTCGTTTTGTCAACACTTTTCCACTGGATAGTGATTTATCCGGTGGATAGAGTTATCCAGCCTTTGAACAACCGGGGCCTGGGCTTTTACCTTTGTGAAAGCTGGGTGGGGACGGTTGGCTGGTGGGAAAGGTGAATGCTGCACATCTACATGTAAACGACCGTGACTGTGTAAGGTAAGGGCAGTTTTTAGGCTGCTATGGTGATCATAATTGATAGCAAATGAAAAAGAAAAAACAACAGTGTAATTAAGTTCCCGCTGAAACGCAAACTGTGGCCTTTTTGAAGTAAGCATGTATTCATTTGAATTGTGCTGTAGGCTATTGTCTTGAGTTTAAAATTTGGCTTGAATTTGAGGTCAAGAGTTTGAGAATAAAGAAAAATCTTCCGTCAGAAGACTTCTCCTCTTGTCTGAATGGCGTTAGCCTCCAGACGTTCCAGGAATGATTCTTGGTCCTCTGGGCTTGATTGTGAATCTTAAAGTTGCTGAAAACAGATACACCTTCACGTTGCAAGTGTTTGTGAACAACATACTTTAAATGGAAGTTCAAAACTAATTGAACAGATACGAAACGGTTGGATGCAGGGAGACCACGCAACGAATAATTAAACTGCTCTTGGCTTGTTAGCTGCCCGGATCTTCTTGATCAAGAAATGCTCGCTACCAGATGTTACTCTAAGTTGTTCTAATAACCAAATTGATTGCAAGGCTGAGTTACTACGGCAGAAGGGCAAAAATTTATTGGCCGCATATTTAAACTAGCCGAGCTAGTCTCCTTCAGGGCTAGTACTCAATAGAATGAGCCGTTATTTTTCCTATATTAAGTACTGGCCCTGAAGAAGACTAGTACTAGCTCTGCTAGTTGAAATATTGGCCAATAAATTTTGCCCTTCTGCCGTAGTACCAGCCTTGCAATCAATTTGGTTCTACTTGCCAGTCACGACCAACCAGTATCAAAGGAACGGCAAAACAAAATTAACTCACTCTGGTGCCAAGCTCGGGGATAAAACTAGTGCAGAGCGCGGGAAAGTGGGAGGCGCGGTTAGTGCGCTGGACTGAGGATCTAGGAGCGAGTGGTCAGGGTTCAAGCCTTAGCCGGGGAAACTGTGTTATGTTTTTTGGCAAGAATTTAACTCTCACAATGCCTCTCTCCATCCAGGTGTATAAATGAGTATCAGCGAATTATATGCCTGGGGGTCACCCTACGATGGACTAGCATCCCATCCAGGGCCTAGGGAAGAGTGGAACTAGTCCCGTTCACTTCATGCTTGATACTGAAACCGAATAAGCTAGTACCGAGGGCAGGAAAACAGGAAACTGGTGCAGAGAGTGTGAAGAAATGAAAATGGTGCCAGGCGCAGGCAGAACAGGAAACTGGTACTGAGGCGGGTAAAAAACATTAAACTGGTACAAGAGAAAAAAACAGATCATGGTCTCTTGACTGGTACAGGTACAGGTAGTGGAAGACATGAAACTGGTGCCGAGCGCGGGGAAAACATGTTACTGGTGCTGAGCGCAGAAACATGAGACTAGTGCCGTGGGCGGGAAAACATGAATAAGGTGAAACTAGTGGTGATTGGCTGACAAAAAAGAGCTACTGCGCTCGCTTAAGTGAATTGAGGCTAGGTTAGGCTGCAACACTTACCTTCTCCGTTTGATTCCATTCTTGAAGCGGTATTGACCGTGTCGCCAAACAAACAGTATCGAGGCATAGTGTTACCGACTACACCAGCAACGACAGGACCTGTTGAGACGGTAATAGAAAAAGGCACAAACATCACTGGGATCAATATCAGTATCTAGGCAACTGCACACCTACCCCTCCCCTAACCCAACATTAACACTAACTTATTAACTCATTGTAACATGTTGGGTTAGGGGAGGGGTAGGTGCCGCAGTTGCCCAGATACTGTTATTGATCCCATCACTGAATGTAGGAGTATTCAAATGAGAATATGAATATATCGTACTATACTTGTATCTTCACCATCTAGGGCATATTACAAACTCACAACGTGACCAGCTCCCAGTTGGCTTGGTAGCTCAGCTGGTAAAACATTGCAGCGGTATCGCTAAGGTCATGGATTCAAATCTCGTTTACGCCTGAATTTTTTCAAGCCCCCTTAATTTCACAGCTGCTTAAACTGCGTATGATATAACTGCGATGATTATAACATGGCACTTAGCTTTCACCGCGGGTACTTGAACGTTCCTACGTACCGCTATGCATTCCGATCCTAAGCTTTAGTTGTTCTGATGGTCTGTGACGTATTTTTAAAGTTATATATCTCTGTGCGCATGTGTAGTGCCATGCTGGCTATCTCCCCAGCGTGCTGATGACCGTTCTGATTGGAAGCCCTGACACAACCATGTAAGCGGTCACCAATTGTCTCCACCTAGCAAGAAATGAATGGGAAGTTAGTTTAAAGAAACTGCCCGCCGAAAGAATTGATATCCAACCACTTAATTCCAGAGTAATCGATCTTAATAATACAGAACAACAGAAATATAACGGAAATATAATTTTGAAAAAGATGTCGGCCAGTCAGTAATAACATTACATTCCACTTACTGCTGGAGTCTCATACTTATCCTTATTGACATTTTTTCACGTAGCACGACCAAGCGTAATATATGCCACATATCCTATTCAAAGTCTAATTTTGCACTAACCTTATACACGTCATAGTTACCGATGATGTCATCAAACAAAGTGTACAGATCATTTAAAAGTTCAACAACCTGAAGATGAGACGAGAGATACGACATAAGAACCCAAACAAGAGTCTCTAAACTCTTGTGGTTATACTACTTGTAGTTTATGAAAAGCAGCTAAATTAAACTATTTGTAGTGTTTTTGACTTTTTGCAAGTAGTGTTTTTTAAATTGTTATTGAGTGTATATATTTAAAGAAAAGTGTTTCTTTGTTCTATTTACTTTCGATTAATCAGAGTGGTTTTATCACTTACGTAAGTATGTAAAAAAGTTATGTGTAAATAAGTAATGTGTAGCTGCAGGCCATTGTAAGAGAATAACTGCAACGTTAAGTATTGTTAGTATGCAAACGGAAATGACCTGAACATCTGCGAACTCTCTAGATTCTCTAGATCCTCTTATTCTCTTATCCTCGGGTAATAAAATTTGAGGATCAGAATTTGCGCAGTGGTGAGAGTGCTCCCCTCCCACCAGTGTGATCCGGATTCAATTCTGCCGGTCCGGCGCCATATATGGGTTGATTTTATTTGTTGGTTGTCGCCTTGCCGTGAGGGTTTTTCTCCGGGTTTTTATGGTTTTATCAGCTCCATGAAACGCCAACATCTCCAAATTCCATGATAGAGGACTGGCATGAAAACCAGCCAAGGCTGATGTGGCTTAATATTGTAATGAAATCTTTTTTTTACAGTAAATCTAAATCGATAGTTTAAAAATTGCGTGGCATGAGTAACTTATTTTGTTAGAGCCTATTGAAACTGAAAGGGTTTTCACATCCTACCTGGAAAGGAGTGCTTTCCGAAGACAAGGACGTAAACCCGACGATATCACTAAAGAAAATTGATACCTCGTCGAAGTTTTCAGGTACAACGCTTTTTCCTTGAACCAGATCGCGTGCAACGGATCTGAAAATAAAAGGGAAGGATAAGATATGCTCAAGAGCTAAGAAACCCACACAGTCATAACCTTGTTCCCGTCACATGAAGTGAGTGTGCTATTTCCCTCCGCCTTATCCTGAAGGGTTGCTCGAAGAACACAATGCGTCGGATTGCCCTGAGCATTTGGCAGTACACTACATTTACATTTATACATGGCAAAATTAAGGTTGCCAATCCCGCCACGGAATGCTGGTGTAGGTGCATGTGATCAAGTTAAGATAATGCAAAGTAATGCTATGCTGCGCATGGTGCTCTTACAAAAAAAATTAAATTCTCAAATTAATGTTAAAATGTGCCGTTAGCCAAGTCTGGAAGGGTTCTCTGGTTTGAACTGGCGTACGTTGGATGACACTTAAGCTGTTGTATTCTGCCATTGTTCTTAGGAATAAGCTGTTCTTGCATTATTTGATGAAGTAACTGTTCACAATGCTGTTTTTAATTTGTGTACAAATTTAAAAACCAACTTCTTCCTACTAATTTTAAGGTTTTTTTCACTTCGATAAAAGAAACCCATAATTACAATGCAAGGCTTTCCTCTAGAATGACTTATGCTCTGCCCGAAACAAAAACAAATATTAATATTAGATATCAAGGTGCTAAGATCTGGAATGCTATCAATGACAACATTAAGCTTCTGTCACTTAAACAATTTAAGAAAACGCTAAAATCAAGTATTATTGCAAGCTACTAACTGAATTAATTGTACAATACATCTCCCTTCTTCCGCTCGTTAATCTGCATACATACTTTATTTTCCTGCTTATTTTCGCTAAATTTTATTTTTATTTTAAAACTATAGCGCTTTTGTTGTGTGTTTGTGTGTTGTTACGTTAATAAGTCTTATGTACCTGACACCATTAAAAATTACTGTATTCAATACGTTAAGGATGGCTGCCCTATTTTACTAGCCTAGTGGTTATTTCGGACAGCCATGCACTTTTTTTAAATTTATTTATTTCTCTGTAAATGTTATTTATTTAATAATTATTTAATTAAGGTGCAAATAAAGGTGTTGTTGTTGTTGTAGATCTCTCCTCGTGTCCCTGGGTTGATGTAGCTTGCCTGTAATCTTGCGTGTGTGCTACATTTGAATGAGCTTGGATGTAAAAAAGGTTCCTTGAGGATAAAGTACCTTTCCTTGCTAAACATGCATAACGATTTATCTAAACTAGAATCCGCGCTTGACAGTGCAAATAAAAAATGATCTTATACTATAAATCAAACTTACGGAGGAAGCATTCTGTGAAGCAAATTGTCAGTTTTTCGTTTTTCCTCTGCCAATTGTGATGTTCTTTCCTCCACTAGGCTTTCGAGATTGTTCGCGTACTTTTCCAACATATTCACCATGTTGTCCATTATGTTCGTTGCCTGCAAACAGCCACCATAGCAACATCGTTTAGAAAGTGCCGTTCTACTTTTTGGCAGTAGCTAAGTAATGCAAAATTTAGTGAGTGCAACAGGAAAATCACTTGAACTCTTTGATTCACCAAAAGATGGACTGTGGTAGACGTTACGGATCCTAGAGGGTAGTATTTTGAAACGTCTCTCAAGTTTTTGTTGCCAAGAAAGTATCCTTTGGACGTTATGTGGCAGTGGTTTTGTATCGTGACTTGGGTTCCTAGAACAGTTAACTTCCGTAAGAGAATTTTTACTTACATGTATCGTATTCAACAAGTGGAATTGCGGGCTGCTGATTAAAAGATAAGACTTGGGCTGACTTCTAAGGTATTAGCTGTGGCTATAAAGAGTTACCTTCCAACGGACATCTTTCGGATTTGTCGCTTTAAATCCTCAAATTCAGGTCTAGCTTCGGGCTGCTCATTCCAACATTTTTCCGTTATTTGTACCAAGCCAGGGACGTCGTACTGTTTTGCGATGTTGCTAAGCCTTGGACGAAAAGGAGGAAACTCCTTCATCATCACTCGCTGGACAATTTCTGGGATTGTAAAAAAAAATTAACGAAGAGGACAAAAACAATTAACGTCAAGTGATCGTTAACTAGTACATTTGAGGAGGGAAGTGTAAAAGTCACTCGAAACACTTCCTGGGGGAGCCTTTGCAGCAATGAAATGATATTGCACTGGCTTTATTTTCCTCTTGCCTATTCAGAGTGTCCGTTCGCAAGCAATGTATCCCCCCATTCATCCATATCACTTTTTTAAACAGCATCGGTTTAAAGCCCTAGCAAAACGGAGTTGAAAAATCAGTGGAAACTTGGGTTTACTTCTGACTCCGTTTGGCCAGGTCTTTAATTTTGTACACTAGCATTGACTTGCGATGAATTGCGCTCACTTTGATCGCGATAAAATTTGCACGCAAGTCAATGCAAGGTTTTGGTTTGGTCAGCCAACCCTAGCCTGCGCGTGCTGACGGAAACTTTACTCGTTAGCAACCCGCAGAAGGGTGCGTCTGCGATGCAGGCTACCCAACCCAAGTCCTGATGCAAGTTGAGAGACGTAATAAAATGCAGATATTTCTGCCTCGAAATGGGTTTTATTGCGACCTCGTGTGCTTGCGAGGAAACTTGCGAGTCATTTTGGCCACCCAACCTAAGTCTTAACGCAAGTTCAATATGCGGCTACTTGCGACCATTTGCGAGTCCGTTTGGACAGGATTCAGAAACACTTCGAATTCAAACATGACACTGGTAGTTGATTGAATAAAGAAGATCGCCTGTACCTTTTGGTTCGGTATGGTAGTAGGTCATGTCGAAAGGACCAGAGCGAGTCAGCATCTCTTGGCATATAATAGCAAAGCTGTAAACATCGCCCTTCTGTGTCCCGTGGCCCTGGTGTTCTTTCGCCAAACGCAATATCTCGGGTGCTGTCCATATCATGCCTGAAGAAAAAAAAGACAAATTCGATTCGTTATCAGCAAGGTGGGCATCAAAAATAAATCATGTCCACTTCAAGTGACACGAACAACGTTTCCACCAACATTCGACAAGGTTAAAAGTGGGCTGACGTTGATATGTACCAGTACTTGGGTGCAAGCAGCATTCAAGTGAAAGTTACAAATCGTGAAAAGAACTGGATCTAATTCTATTTGCTGGCTCTCAAGCACGCATCGTAATCACACTTAAAAATCGTGCCTTTAATATAATTACATCTTTTCCAAAGCTAGATAATAAAGAATTCTGTGAATAACTGGTATACAAAATTCTAATATTCACTTCTAAGAACATGTTCGAATGTTGCATCAAATATTATAGGAGGCGTTCTTACTTGCGCAGCAACAAGTTTATTGGCTAGTTTGTAGTTGTTCAAAAACTTTGATGCTGGGAGAAAGGATACAACTTCGGTTTTCTTTTTCAAGATACTAACTGCTAACATAGACTCACGATAAAATCTGGCGTAATCCCCTTCTTCTCTTTCAGCCTGATTTGCTCGAAACTTGGTGAGCCCGTAATCTGTAATCTTCAGCACCCAGCGACCATCCACCACACAGTTTGACGATTTCAAATTCCCGTGCGATTTTATTTCTGTACTGTGAAGATAAGCCATTCCCTAAACAAGAAAAGGTAGTCAAGGATACAGCGTGTTTCTTTATCAGTTTGAAACGGGTTTCAAGCATTTGCAAAAGATTGCTGATCAGCAATGATTACCTTAACAATATCCGTTACTAGTGACGTCACAAACATGGTGTCCAGTTTAACATCTTCGTTTTCAAGGATATCCTAAGATAGAAATTGCTCAATGCATTACAATCAATCAATCAATCAATCCATTTATTCAAGTCATAGCGTGGGATTGACGTTGCCCTCAGTATCCGAGCTAGAGGCTCGGATACTGAGGGCACGCATGACAAAAATTAATGACTGTTGCTTAAAGGATAATTTTATGAACTTCTATCTCAGTGCTGGATTATACACCAAGAGCAGTTGGGGCTGGGGCTTAAAACAAGCTCTACTTTAGCAGCTGGTGTACACAACGGCACAACGTCGGCGATTTTAAGAGATTTTCTGCAGCAAGAGGCGATGAAGCTTAAAGGACCCTACTCAGCCTCCCCCATTATCGATATTGCATGGTGAAGCGAAATCTTATTGCTTTGCCTAAAGTTGCCTTTGTTCCTGAAAGTATTTTTAATTATCTTTGGTGGTTTTACGGTGATTTGTTATGTTTCGACATGTTCTGAATAGCCAAGCTCTCACATGTAACAACCGTTCATGCGCTCCTGCTTCTGGTTATGTCATGCTAACATCTTCCAACCAAGACGAAACAGCTGTCCACAGTTGCATGTACGCATGCCGGCGCATAGGAGCACAAATGTGTGATAGAGCCATTGCATTTAAGGTCAAAAGTTGACAATATAAAAGAAATTCACCGTGCCGTTTTTGAATTGTAAGCCCCTAAAGCTCCAATTAAGGGTGTTTTTAGGAGGTCATATTGTTGCTATAGTAACCTATTGGGTCACGAAAATGATAACAGCGTGTTCACCAATGATTGGGCAGTGTTTTGATACCATGATTGAAGCATCAAGTGATAAAGAGTAGTTATAAGGACCCATCCAAATATAAGTGCTGAAAACTATTTTAAGCCACCTTAAAGGTATCAAATGAATTACCTGTAAGCTGCCTTTTGCACAATACTGGAACAAAATGCAAATGTTGGGATTGTCCACGCATGCCCCCATAAACTGTGCCAAGTTGTCATGACGGACATCGCGCATCTAGAGATAGATGAGATCGTTGAATTGTAACTGATTAATTAAATTGATTGAATTGAGTAACAATTCGTAATTCGTCTTCAATTTATTTAATTGCACCCATCCCATAGTATATTTTTGGTAAACTTTATGTAAAAGCAGCCGTTCGCAGTTGTTATAAGTACTCTTTTTTTGTACACATCGTTTAATTATATCAGAAAAACCTCGAACACTTTTGTCTTGTCGTGTCATGTTACATTACTTAGCACTTACCTGTTTAAGCTCAACTCTAATCTCCCTGGTGAGTTCAATGTTCCTCTTTTCGACTCTCTTTATAGCAACTGTATTGGACTGAGAAAAACATGTAATCGACTGTTAGCCAATCAAACACCTTTTAGTCATGCATTTTTGTTTCTTATTTTGATTGGCTCATTTCATCTACCCTGTTCCAAATGTCCCTCTAAAGTGCGGTGTTCCTGCAGTTTCAGAAATAGCTGTTCCACTCAGAAGAATGTTTCACGTTTATCTCTTTAATTATGAAGTCCCACGCTTCTTATTTCCAATCTTTATGAGGAAACGCAATTGGGTCGGGACGTAATTAAACGACACTGGCTCGGCAAGTGAATGATTATTGTTGCTGTTATTGTTTGTTTATTTGTTGTTGTTTTTTTTTCAACTTGATAGTTCACAAGAAAGTGGATGTAAGAAAACTGTGCATAACTCACCCTCCAATAGCCAACCAATGTGAAGAGTTGGCGTTGATTCAGGTTATCAATACTATCGGTGGAAACCAGGCTAACCTAGAATACAATACACTTTTACGTTAATAATATGAGCTCACTGTCATGGTGTACGGATCTAGCAGAGTAAAAGCGAGCTATATTTCTCGTCCCGGACCCAGACTAAGTCGTAGTTTTTTTTAAATGAATTAAAGATCGTTAAACCGTACATCCTGGCGGGCCTTTCGATCAGGAACAACTCCGAGTCTACAAGAACCACTTAATCATAACAAATTAATAGTAAACGCGTTATACCTGGCTTCGTAGGGATCCTGGCAGTCTTCCGTTGGTCCGCAGAGTTATTTCGCTGTAATTCACACGCCATAAATTACTCGCTAATTCCTTTTCAAGCTTCTGTTTCCTGTCAAGGAAAATAGTTTTAATTTCTGATTAGAGCTCAAAAAGTGTGCCAGATATTAGGGCAATAACAAATCTCACGTAATATGTAACAATTTGGAGACTGTATTTCCTAAAGAAAAATAGTTGAGACGCAACATTTAATTTCAGCAACTTCTATGACCTAGTTAAAAGCATACTTTTAAGCCGCAATTTTTTCGATAATTCGACGAAAGATCCAGCTTTTTGTTCCGGCTTTGGAAAGGTAGAACAACTTTAAAAGCCAACCAATCCAGGAGGGAGTCAATTGCAAGTTAGTTTCATAGGTGGTCAGTATGGATTTCTGTAAATTACGTTACTTTCCATCGGTTAATTTTAATTTTGTCTAATATCAAATAGAAATAATGAGAAGTCCGAGGAAAACTTCAAGCATGGAATGAAAGCATTGACTCTGGTCAGATGGTAACTCAATGTCCCTCTCCCCCTCCCACAATCTCGATTAAGTAGTATTACATATATCCAGTTCAGCTATCTCATGTAAATCAAGGTTACCCGTTTGGAGTGTCATGTTGGCCTCTACCCTGCGTATCTTTGCGGTTTAAGCGATTTTTTAACCAATTTGAGCGCGATCTCTATCCCAGGCTCCTAACCCGCTTTCTTAGCTTGCTCAAATTGCTTAAAAACCGCCAAGCTGCAGAGAACGTACCTATAAAAGATGGCTCCGACAAACAGAATGACAACAACAATGCAGCCAAGACAGATCGACACAATCTCTGCCACCGCTTCATAAAAGAAAATTAACATACATGTATGTTAAGAGGAGCATCCGCCAACACTTTGTCAAATATTAATTATAGTTTCTGAGTTTGTTTTCTCTGCCTGCCACGATAATTATCACAAAAATACACTAGTATTTAGCAACCAATCCAAATACGCTCTCTGCTGGTTAAATTAAATATGAGGTGTTCTCGTTGGAGTTGAGGAAGTGTCTTCAATTGCAATATTTTTCTTGAGGTTTTGTTTTCCTTTTTTCCACTGACCTCTGTCTACTCTGTGTAAATTGTCAGGGCAAAAGGATTTCCAGAAACTGGTGGAATTCTCGGGTTCTTATTGGCCGAGAACTGTTTAGACAAAGAATAATAGACCATGCACAATACGACAGGCTGTTACGTAGCCCAGATTACAAATGTTGTGAGAAATTACCGAGACTTGGAGATCTTAAAATTGCCCATGCAATTAGCGCAGACAAAAGCGATCTGTCGCTATGCTAAGAGCTCATTTTTTCCATGGTCGTTAATATAGAAATAGAGTCATAAGATGTCCAAAACATTTTAATGAATCACTTCCTTTCTTTTAGTGACGTCATTTCAATCATTCAAAGGGCCAGTTAACTTGACTTGACTTGATTTCGGGAAGCAAACGACAAAATGCC
>JAHPZR010044199.1:0-30205 GCA_019787425.1 Platygyra sinensis
ATCCAGATCCAGAAACCAAACACTTGTACTTGATAGCCTAATAAATTCTAAATAAAACGAAAATGCCACAAGCTATAATGTAAGAATAATACAAGAATATTTTCAGCCTAAAATCGGCAGAAAAATAAGAATATTCAGTCTGGGCCGGAAAAATAACATCCTTAGAAAAGAAAAGAGTGTACGAGCAAACGTATCTCGAAAGCACAACAGAGGTGAAATGTAAACAAAAGTATCGCGTTACAGTCGCCATATATGCAAATTAGAGTCAAGCTTTTTGTCCTCAATGAAAACGCCGCAAAACATTTACATTTGGATCCCTGCCGTAAGATTACTCAGTGAAAATAAGCCATCCAATTAAACGAGATGCCAAAGGAATATTGCAAACTTTATTCCTCCAGAGCTAACATTTGAGAGAACCTAAAACATATCTTGCAATATCAAGAGAAAAAAACTGGAAAAAAAAAACAGAGGTGTCAAACTCTGCAAATTACAAGCGGATAACAGCGGAAGCCACACAGAAATATGACCTCTAACGGCTTTACTCTCACGAAATGTCTCCCTGAAAACACAGGATTAGTGCTTAGCGAAATATTCAAAGATCCTCCGATCGTACCATACAAAAGGGGCAAAACTTCCTAAGCGGCTACTACACGTGAATGGGAGTCGCGCAGGCCTGTCACCTTATTGTTATCCTTGGGTAATTCTGACGATCGGAAGGTACTATACTGATTTAGCTATTTAGTCGCAAATGAACCACACTGGCCTCGAATTTCGATCTAGTATACTTCAGGACTCTCTGAGCTGTTTTCCCCCAAAATCCATCTTCAGGATCTCTGAAAGCGTTTTCAATTTGTTTTAGATCATAATCTCGGCCATTTTCGAAGCGAGCTAATTTAATCGAGCTGAAATAGTAATGGAGGCCGGCAAATACAAACGCTTTTCAGGGACGCTTGAACTCGAGATCTAAACCAAGGACAAAGCTCGTGGCAAAGACGCCGATCCCGCAAGTCCTCGCGCCCGTGTCCCTTTGCTGGCCTCCCATGAGCGTTTGCGGGAAAAACGTCGATCCCTTGCGGGCGTGCAAGCGATCAAATCGAGATTTTTTGCGGCTATATACCGGAAATATCTACATTCTCTCTTCTTCTCTCTCTATTACGCGGGGAGTCCTAAGGTGCCTCCTCGGGTTTTTGGCCCTCTGGGGCCAAAAACCCTGCGGGGGCAATTAGGGAATCTGGACCGAGTTTGTTTGGCGGGGACTTCAATCATGGCGGCTTCCACAAAGAAGTGACATGTTTATCCGTAGAGAAGAACACGAACTAATTTTGGAAAATACACGTCCACTGATGTAGACAGCTTCGATATTCCTCTTCTTAATATGGTGAACATTTTCCAGCCTTTTATCAGGAATAAGCACGAACTTTTTCAAAGAAGAATGCTTGTGAGATCTTGTGCAGTTGTGGTCGACGTCGTCTAACACAGACAACTCGTGCATAATGTCAGATAGTAGAAGAAAAACTAGTTACCTCAGAGGTTCGGCTGCTGCTTCAGAAATACGAAGATCGTGGAGTTGGCGAAGACGGGAAGCACTGGTAAGTTGAGAATGCATTTTTAAAGTGCAAGGTATATTTGTGAAAACTGTTTTTACCTAATCGCCGGCCTTAGCTTGTCCTACCTTCCGGGAAACACAACTTAAGCTTCTCAAGGCTAAGAGATTTTTTTAGTGTCAAACCTTATTCAACGCTTCAGCATTGTAGTAAGACTTTCTGAGAAACTCAATGACGTGGTATCCGGTCGTTTCGCTACAAAGTCGTTTCGCTACAAGTCGTTTCGCTACAAATCGAAGTCGTTTCACTACAAATCGAAGTCGTTTTGATACACATGTAAAGTCGTTTCGATACACATCTTAAGTCGATCCGATACAAACTGAAGTCAATAAACGAAAGTTTCGATTTGCTAAAGAAAGATAGGCTTTATAACAAACCTGACCTTCGTGCGATCGCGACCCTCCGTTGTAACGAAAGATACTTAAGCCTCCGCAGTCAAAGCACACAAACGAGACCAGGTCAACCTCAAAGAAGTAAATTGGGTAGGACCAAGAAACAAAGACAGTTAAGATAGTTTATTAAGAAACACAACACCACATCGTTAGTTTAACGGACTATGAGGGAACACTTTACGGGTGGGTGAGCGGGCTGACTTGTTACTAAACATCTGCATATCAATAGTCGATCGCACGAAGGTCAGGTTTGTTATAAAGCCTATCTTTCTTTAGCAAATCAAAACTATAGTTTATTGACTTCAGTTTGTTTCGAATCGACTTCGGTTTGTATCGAATTGACTTAAGATGTGTATCAAAACGACTTCGATTGGTAGCGAAACGAGTTGTAGCGAAACGACTTTGTAGCGAAACGACCGTAAACCAATGACGTGATTAAGTCGGTACATGCGAAAACTGTTTTGCAGTATATGAAGGATAAGCTTAAGGAGGGCTCGAAAGGGTTTTTAGCTGCACGCGCGCGCGCAATCTACACACGCCATAACTAAGATGCACGCGTCAGCTGAAGCAGTATTAAAATCAGCACACCGGAAGTTAATGCTGCGTAAAATCGCGCGAACCGGAAATAAAATCTGCAGAAAACATTTGTTTTTAGCTCGAAAGTTCGCTCGGTGACCTATCTTGATTTTTTGCATGCACGCACCATTCGCAATGGCACTTCAGATATAAAAGTTTCGGGGAAAATTATCTAGTGGAATTTTCTGTAAGCCATAAAACGGGTTTATCTTTAAATACATTTAATTCTGTTGCCTACTCACATGATTTCAAGTCAAAATGGCTGGCCTTCGTTGTGCGAGCGATTTCCATGACTTCAACGATTTGAAGAGATCCCGAATAAGTATTTGGAGGTGGTCCACAATTCTAAAGGTATTTAAAGTAAATGAGAATGTAATTGTACGGTTAGCTCGAAATTAGAAGTGAAAATTTTAGGTCAGTAAACGTTAAAAAGTGTCTAGATAACCGGCAGCCGGGAAGTGTTTTCAAAATGCTCCATACCCGGCAGTCTGAAATTATTCAAGAATTTTCACGGAAAACTCATCCAATCCTTCTTTAAACTGTAGATCTTTGTTTAGAAACGTCAAGCGATTTCAATTATAATTTTTGCTTCGTAGTTGAGGAAATTTTCGAGCTTGGGCATACTATAAAATCTCGATGTTTCGTAGCCTGCAAACAGGCTCTCCGTATGGGTTATTCCGAGATTTGCTTTCGAACGGCGCGCGGGCGGGCGAGAGAGGGAGAGCCTGCAATGGTCCTTGTGCAATTTGAGTTCTGCCTCCTTTCCGCTTGACTGATCTGTCAAGTTATCAAATTGAAATGAACCAATCACAACGAAAGCAGAAATGACCTTGTAGGTCAAGACGGCTGTCAAAACTGAAACTTTTGATACACGTACACTTGTTTTTACTATGAACTCGAATCCAGAAACTCCGAAGAAAACATTTCGACGAAAAGCTGGAAGAAAACCTCTCGATTTATAGAAGTGTTCCTGTTGAAATTGTGCCATGCTTTGGAGAGATGACGTTCGGCTCGCGTCATCTACTATTACATAACAACCGAGTTTCATTGCGCGAACCGTGACTCGGCGTATGGATGTTTTGTACGGGTAAAAACGTTTAGCCCTTCTTTTAGCCGACATTGTGATATTTGTGTACTAACAATAACTGACCTCAATGTTAACACCTCCACATTCTGAAAGGGGAGAGTCACGTTTCGCGTAATGAAACTCGGTCATTGTGTAATAGTAGATGACGGCGGTAACTTTGTCACGTTTCACAGAGCTGATCGCTCGCATTGTAAAAAATATAACTCCTCTGACAAAGAAAGCTTGAGCCGCCTATGTTCCAGTGCGATAGCATCGTCCAAATTTGTTTACTTTTAGCGCTTCCATCTTGCTGAAGTCGCATGACACCAAGCTTCGTTTGAAAAATAACCATTCACATTTCACGGTTGAATAGGTTGAATGCAAATGGTAGTATTTGGCATGTGTCAAGTCGAATTTGCCAATCAGCAATTTACGTTCGGAATCTGAACGTAAATACTCAAAGTGTACAAGGGCCATTGCAGGCTCTCCCTCTCTCGCCCGCCCGCGCGCCGTTCGAAAGCAAATCTCAGAATAATTAACCCATACGGAGAGCCTGTTTGCAGGCTAGATGTTTCGACACTTAGAAAAAATTCGTACTCTGACCCCGGTGTCAACTCTCAGAGAATAATTTCTATAGACATCGAAATGTGAACCCTGTGAGAGTATTCGGTATTTGTTTTGTGCAGTTTAAAGAAGGATTGGATGAGTTTTTCCTTGGAAATTCTTGAATAATTTCCGACTGCCAGGTATGGAGTATTTTGAAAACACTTCCCGGCTGCCGGGTATCTAGACACTAGCACTAAAAAAAGGATTTCCGGTCAGTACAAAGAAATATGCAGACTGCAGACCGTACCGAGGTACAAAATGCAGTCTGAGTATAAAGCTTTAAATGCGTATAACTAACATTTTTCATGAACATTAGCATAATTATGGAATATTCCTTGCTCGTTTTTTAAAGTGCCTGTGAAGCGAAATTTTTTTTTTCACATGTTTTTGAAATATACTGTTTGAAAAACATGATTCCAAAGTTTTACATGTTTAGGGTTAAAATGGACGATTTTACAAGCCTTCAAAGTTGGGCCATTTTGCCCTCAAAAATGGCAAGGGAATGGGTCCGAGTTAAGCACAAAATTTCTTAACGTGACGTCATTTGGGTGCCAAAAGTTTGTTTACGCATTGAAGTTCTACTGAAAGTAAGGCGTTTTTAGAGCGAGAAGACGTGTCAAGCGAGTCCGAATTTAGCGACTATTCGCAGACATTAAGCAGGCCTTCTGATATTACGCGATGGTGCGATTTCGCACAATCGACCTCAAATCGCATCCAATCGCACAATTCACAAAAAATCGCATAATTCACAAAAGATCGCACATTATTCACAAAATCAACCATAAATAAACAATTTTCTTAAAAAGTCCCGCATGAACACGCCTTTTTAAAGACGATTTACCTTGAAAAAAGCCTAAAAAACGTCTGTCACCTTCGATTTCGTAAACATTCGAAGTTCAAGGCGTTATTTTGCATGTCGGGGCCCTGGTGCGATTCTCATTCTTAAAGAGTTGCCTATTGGTGTAACAAACAACCCCTTTGTTCGGGTTAGCCAATCGGAACGGCTGAAATGATTGCAAGTATACAGATGTGAAAAATAAGCCAAGCTGTCAGTCCTTCGGCAAAATGTATTTTCTTTCGTTGAAAACGATAAAACCATACTCATGGATAAGTTTGTAGTGAAAACGCCCGCTGTTTCTTTGACCAAGAAAGCAAGTTCTCACCTTCCGCCTTATATGACAGCTCACGATTGAGCAAGAAAGTATCCCGAAGGTACATTCTACGTGGGCGATGGACTGATGTTTTGCTCATCGTGCAATATTGTTATAGACCATCTCCGAAAGTCCGTGGTGGACGAGCACCTCGAGTCAGCAATACACAAGCAGAGAGTGGAGCGAAACCAAGGAAGCAAACAGCAAACGCTAAAAACGGTTCTAAATTGCAAAACGTCTGCACAAATTGAGAAGTGTTTAAAAACTGAAAATTCAATATTGTTATATTGACGATCCTTGAAGAATAAATTTAAAAAGCCAGTTTGTTGTGTTCAAAAATAAAATACTGCACATAAAAACAAAGCATAAGAAGGTAGTTAGACACTGTAGCATGCAAGAGTATCAATTTTGATCAATGATTTCGCTGCATGTTAGCTGTTACCTTTCAACTTTTAACGTGGTGCACTGATAGTGCAGAAGACCTCAGTTTCAATTTATCCCAACTAATGTCAACTGAAGATACAATTACTGTTCCTTTGTGTTCAAAATGTCTTTAGGGCAACACAGAAGTGTTTTTCGTCCTCTGAAACCTTATAAAACAAGCTTTAAATTGCTTAGGAAAAAATCGCACAATTTACATAATTTATCGCACAATTGGCCTTTCTAATCGCACAATCTCCCCTGAAAATTTCGCATAATTTGCATTTTTTAATCGCACCCTATCAGAAGGCCTGATTAAGCGAACCCGAGGAAGACGAAATGGAAAAAGAAGAGGACGACTATGTACAGTTTATTTTCAGTCAGATTGAACCTTACCAGGACGAACCTTTAGCTGAAGATGACAGCTCGCGTGAGGGAAATGAAGTCGACAAAGAGGCAGCCGAAGACCATCTTACACCTACCGTACTGGAAGCCAGATACGAAAGAGAGATTCCTGTTAATTCATGGTTCGTATAACTGCTGTTGTATGTTTCAGTATAAACTTCTTTGTTGGGCCATGACTTTTTTAAAACGCGAAGACTTTAGTCGCCTTATGCTTGCTTACCATTGTCTTGCACGTGGTATCACACTGTATCACAACCACTGGCGGGCTGGCTAGTTCACTGTGTATCGTACGCTCTGTTTATTTGTGAACGTTTATAACTTTCAGGTCCCAATGTGAACACTGCAGTCTGCATAGACGAAAATTTATTCGTTGCACGGGAGTTTCGTTGCTTCAGCCAACGCATCGAGAATACTGACCTTTCATGACTGGGTCAATTGAACCTGATTGAATCTATGTCTCGAGTAACACAACACGAAGATTTATAGCACACCAACAGGACGGTGCAGCCTCAAGTTGCTCCACTTCTGAGGGACAAAGAGGCCGGAAGACCTCCATCGATGTAGCCTGCGAACGCAGACGTATTTCCGGCTGTCGGTTGTCTCCGCCGAAAATAACGTCTGCGAACTCGAGCCACGAGAACGATTTCCGTGACGTCAGCGCTCAAAAACCAATCACATTTCACCTTGCATATCTGAAGAGGTAACACACAGAGATCGTGCGTGGAGCTCTCGCAAACGCGTGTTAAAAAATTGCAGAGATGGTTCAGGGAAGTTTTCGGGTTTGATAGCCTCAATAAGCATCAAGAGGAAGCCTTGCGATTTGTTTTTGAATCGACGAGCGATGTTTTTGTGAATCTTCAGCTGGAGTTGGAAAGTCTGTTGTATTTCAGGCTTTGCGGCCTATTGTGTATTCTTGTGTGGATTCAACTCGTGAGAAGAACATTGTAATCGTTGTTTCGCCGCTGATTAACCTGATGAAGGACAGAGTCAGCCGCTTAAATTCACGTAGAATAAGCGCAATATCGCACTCAGTGATGTCAGGTCCGTGTTAGAGATCAGGGCAGTGAAAATGGTAGAGTAGACAGGCTTAACACGACTCCCACTGTTTCGTGATGTGAGAAGAAAACAACCTAAAACATTTGCCAAACAAGATCATTATACAGCATCCTAGAATTTAATTCCAACACGGTAACCTGACGGTTACAAAACACTAACACCTGTTGGATGCTAGTAATGCAACAAAATAATGGAGGTGCACTTTTCTAAGAAACTACAATAGCCTTGAAAGGACTCGGATATGAGACCTGCATAACCGTCCGTGATAAACATCATGAAAGATTATCCTGTAAGGTCACCACAGGCTAATAAACAAAAGGTCACGGTAATAGAGAATCGAAGGCCACTGATCCGACCGATTCAATAGTTGCAACATGAATGAGCCAATAAACTTAAATAAAAATTGCCACAGAGGTAGCAAACACAACGGCATTAAGATTCTACTTAAAGGACTCCACTGAGAAAATAAATTATTCCGTTGAGCAATCGAAGGCCATAATTCACTAAGAGGCTAACGTTTGCGGGCCTGCATGTTACTTTAAACAAATGTAGCACAATAGAGAATCAACCAATTTGCTGAGAGAAATATACAGAGAACCACCTTTCATAGGAAAGGTAAACTAAGACATCTTTGTTAGAGCTAAACTCAGGTCACAGATATGTCACATCACGCGCGAAAGTGTCGTGCTTTGATGATAAACGGACAGATCGACTTCAGTTGAACGCAGAATCAGTGAGTGAATGGCCACTGTATTTTTTCCAAACACCTTTATCTTTTCTTCACTGGAAACTTTTGCCTTGCAAAGCAAACAAACCTCGGAAGTTAAAATCTTCTTCGGTGTTTCGATGGCGCTCATAGCTCATTGCGAACAAATTCATGATTCTAAAATTATCACCGGCTCCCGCGGCGTCGCGCGTGTATGCGAGTATCATATTCTATCGGTGAATTTTAATGGTCAACAACAAAACAAAAGTTTTGACGTCACGGAAATCAATCTTTGACTCGAGTTCGCAGACGTTATTTTCGGCGGAACCAGTGACAGCCGGAAATACGTCTGCGTTCGCAGGCTACCATCGATGTGAACTTTCCGAAAACAAGTGTGTTCAGTTCTACGGTGAGATTTCTTTAGCTAAAGTTGAGTCAACATAGTTCTTTGCTACGATGGCCCCGGATTTTATTTTTTCAATTCGGTTTTCTTTTTCTTAGTTCAGTTAATTTTTCCCATCTGGTAACTAAGTTCATATTAAAATTGGACTGTCAAGAAATACAACTGTATTGTAAAAAATAATTTTGGTCCATTACTGTCTGGTTTATAACCTCACCTACCAATTCGAAAGTATGAAAGGGGACAGCTAGAATTTCTAGTGGCATTCCGTGACGAATACACAATGACATTATCAACCCAATAGGTTAAACCAAATTGTCCTTTGATGAAGGGGAATGGTATTACATGTATAGGATTCCAAGTACCCCTGTTTGCTGTTGATAATATTTTTTTTCTTTTTTACAGGTTCATTTTCACTGGATTGTTCCCTGGCTGTGGTTGCATGGGGTGGGAAAATCGAAGACCACTTCCAGCTGGCATAATTTTATAATATAAGGACACATAATCAGACCCTGCTCAGGCAGTCAACAGGCTAAAATGAGGCATAGTATTGGGAATCCAGGGCCATAACTGGAAAACAAATATGACTACAGCAATGTGCATACATACACATACATACATACATAAACTTTATTTTGTCTCGAATTTAAGAGTAGCTTTTATAGCTAATTTCTCCGAGAGAAAACTAACAAATAGCAAAATATGACAACAAAAAATAGACAATAACATTATAAAATACAATTCTGTGAAATATTTACAATTAAAAGCTAAAATGAAATACATCTATTTACTGAATATTTTGAAACGCGATATTAAAATTAAATTTTACAAAATGCTATAAATTTACATTAAGTTAAGGCTAGCTAATGATTTTTTTAAGTCATTAAGGTTCAAAGTTCGAATATTGTCCGGCAGTGAATTCCACTGTTTAACGGCATGATACGAAAAAGACCGAAGGCCGTAAGAAGTAGTTTTAGGTACAGGGAGTGTCAGAATATAGTTACCGCGTAAATTATAGGAAGTAGTACGGAGAGTAAACATGTTCCTCATGAGAATAATAATTATTATTATGAATGAGGAAATTTCTATGTTCTGTTAGGGCATTTATGATGACTGTAAACAACAAAAATAAAAAAAAAATGAATAAGGCAAGTGCCTCGGTTTGCCTGTGACTAGCTACAGCCCTGGAATCAAACCCAAAGTATTCTGTACTGTCCTAGCTATCATCCCATGGTATTGTGGTGTGGACATTTGGCAATCTTGGTTGCTTAAAAAATTCAACAAGCCAATACTGCCATAATATAATTCATCTTAACATATTGATAAACTGAGGCTCTTCAGCTATTTGAACATACTCAGATAGATGAAATTTCGGTCAATTGAGTCGCTACGAATTAGCCTGAATTTCAATATTTCTACGGCATGGGAGCAGCAGGCAGTGCGCCTGGGCGCTTTAATGTAGTTGCATCATAGGTAACGGCATGTGTGTATTTAAGCTTGGGATTGTATGTGGGCAATACTTCCAGGCTGACACCACTTTCTCTAATTTCTTTGTTGTTGTTGTTGTTTTACCTCGTAGGATGGGCTGCAGAGCTTGGGTCTGATTCCTACCCAGATTTCCTGTCATTTTTTCCCTATGGGTTTTTTTGGCAGGTTTTTGTTTTGGCCCCAGTCTAACCACAATGTCTGAGGGTTGTCCAATACTCCGACAAATTTATGCATAGCATTGTATTGTATTATATCCACATAACAGTAGAGTAACAATGCAATACAATAGAGAATGATGCAATACCATAGAATACAATACAATGCTATGCATAAATTTGTCAGAGTATTGGACAAGTATGCAATGTCTTGTCAGTGGTTACCCAGCTCGCATTATTTTTCTAGCTGTTATATGAGGAATTTAGGAGACAGTGTTCAGCTTTATATGGCTCTTAGATTATTTATTTACTGTACTCTGGTGCTGGGCCAAGACATGCAAAATAAACCTAATGTTTCATTCTGTGCTCTGTCTGTTGCATAGTGAAGCAGAAATCAAGGACTTTTACAAGCTTTGTGTGGTTTTGGAGCTGAAACTTTGTTTTATTTACAAATCTTAACTGCCCCATACTCTTATTGGACTAACAATTTGAAGAGATAGTTGGGACACAATATAAGGGCTGGTTTTGTGTTTTAGTCGGCCAATAAATATAACTTTAAAATAAAAGCTTCTAAATTATGTGAATGTTCACATGACAGTAGCACTCATATTACAAATTGCATTATTTAGCTTGGGTTAATTGAACCATGCCCCACATGCAAAGACAAAAATGCCCAACAGTCGAGACTTGGAAGCGTGGGGTGGGGATGGATTCTAGTTGCTCTAGAACCAGTGAATGTCTCTGTTTCAACTGCAGTGGCAGCATCTTGTTTCAGAATATCCTTCTCAGCACCTGCACAAGAATTTGTAAACAAATTTGTTAGTCAGGTTGTTTCTAATCTGTGATCTGTTGTCATGTGTTTTTTTTCCTTTTTGAAAGAGAGATTGATTTAGATTTAAAACACTTCCAGGACATAGTGATCCTTTAAAACAGAGTGGCTGGTCTATTATCAGAATATGGGAAATGTCAAGATTGTGGTGACATTGCACTCCTAACAATCCCCTGCCAGAATGGCCTTCTTTAATACGTTTGTGTGGGGGCTGTTATGACTTGCAAAGATAAGTACATTAAGCAACACCCCAAAGGTGACAAAAAGATATCTGTTGGAAAAAAGTTGAATAGTCCTCATTTTCCCATTTTCTCTCTGTGTATGCTTTGACTGCTGATTGCTTATCGATGTAATCAATGAACTGTGCACTGAGTGGCTCTGGAGCCTTTGGGGAATATCTGCTGTGTAGTTAGCCATCTCGGGTTTGGTCAAGGTAAACAGAAGTTCTTTCAAATCTTCAACATAGCCTAGATGTAAACAATTAATCAATTTTTTAGAATATTTTGAAAATTATTGCACCATTCGAGAAATACAGTCGCAGTAGAATCAAGTAAACTACAGCGAATATTTTGTTTTCTTTGTTGTTTTTTTCTCGTGTTTACCTCAGACAGAGCATCACTTTCAGCTCAATGTCAGTTCCAGAATATTTAAAAAGAAAATTTTGCATATAATAAACACAACCCAAAGTTCAACTTCATAATAACATGCCCAACTTTTTGAAGTAAAAGATTTGAACAAATTACCATCAAAACCACCAGGAAAATCAATAAAACACAAAACATTTCTAATTAGGCTTAATCAACAATGCAGTATAACCGTGTGATAAATGGAGATACATGAGACATGTAAGTTTCAAAAACATAGAAGCCACAAAATTCAGGAGGGAGATTAAGCTAAGATCATCTATCATAGATAAAGTATAAAAAGCAGGAATAAAAGCTAATGTACAAATATAGATACATAAAAAGGATGGTACAGGTAAGTAGCTAGCTGGCATTTATCACTAGGAACGAAGCTACTAGTACATAAATACAGGACTAAAAACACGAGGAAATCTCACTTGTCTTTTCCTGTGATCGCTAAGCTCCTCTGGAGCTGGCGGAACAATGGTGTCCCTAGTCGGCACAGTATCTTTCTTTAAGTAACCAATTCATTTAAAGACCTTGGGCTTCCATGCTACTGAGTACGGCCAGGCTTTTCTCACAACACGATTCTTCGAAATGGGTCAAGAGAGACGTGTACGTAGATCCCGGCTCGTGTCTCTGTCTACGGACGAATTGAACCCATTTGCCTCTCACAACAGGATCTTTGGGGACTTATACATGCAGATGCCCGGTGTGAATGATCTGTTTTAACAACTTCGCTGGCTGGAAGCACCAGCAACGTAATAGCGGCCTCATCTCTTGGTCGCCTTACTTTCCGCCATACTGAATTGATCTTCTGGCACCCAAATGACGTCAGCAGCTCTTGTCACGTGGTATTTTGGCCGCGCAATTCTGGATGAATTCAAAATGAATCAGTGATCACAATCGGTTTAAAAGTGAACCACTTTTTCTGTGACGTCGAGAACTAGGTGCAAATCGGTCGCTTTAGCGCACGATGCACAATAACTAAATACAATCTAAATATGTTGACAGTTTTGTCCAAGTGCCTGTGATCTTGCTTTTCTTAAGATGTTCCTTCACAGGGTTCGAAGAGAAGATTAGCAGCAAAAGAACCTTCGGATTTTTTTCAATCAGGGCAGAACTTAACCTAGCTACGGATTTCTTCATGTTTCTCACCCCTCATAATTTCATCCCTCCAAAGAGCATTAGCACAGTAAAAACAGTTTCCGTCTCCTCTGACTGCAAAAAAGTAACTAATAAGAAAACAGGCTGTGCCACATGTAAGCTGAAACTGAAAAGGCTTTATTGGGTTATTTCCTCTCGATTTATCCCTAATCTTGTGATATTTTAGCCCATTACACAATGAAAATTTCGAGATAAACATTACGAAAGCAAATTAGTTTATCGGTAAATTTTGTCACATGTTTCACGGATATTTTAACAAAAAACTTACATTTGCCTCATTTCAAGATTCCCTTAGTCCATCTGCGATAAAACTACAGCAAAAAAGTGTTGATCTCTCTCCAAAATCCCTTTTTTTGGACGTGGAAACAGCTTTTCATCATACATTTCCTTCTAGCGACTAGCAATGTTTGCCCCCTGGCAATCCCAGAGTTCTTTGCGCATAGCATAGTATCTGATTACTGGCAAATCATTCATTGCAAGCCGCTCACCTGATCTACAAGCTGAAGGCCACCATGCTGCTGAATGCCAAGACAGTGGGTCACCCCAAAATGCAGACCATGCAGAGACTGTGCAGACTGAATAATTTTGTCTTGTTTTGTCTTAATTTTGACTCGCACATTTTTTTTGCCCTGGTTTCAAATAAGTTTTCAGTTATATTTCAGAGTGTTTTGTGATGCACAGGCCACGCTAGCTCGGTATGGGACTGTTAACATGTTATGGACTTTGCAAGGGAAACTCCATTTGGTCCTAAATATGCTTAAGTAAAGCTATTTTAAAATGTAAAAATAAACTTCACTTCACTTCACTTCACACATAATGGCTGTTCGAGCGTGACCAAGATCACATCAAAAAAAGACGAGCACATGAAAAGGCCACAGAAAACCGGATAGCATTTGAAATTCTCAACACAATACAGTCGCTGTGATGAGTAGATGTTATGGTTAATTTATCTGTCTTTTATGGCAGTTGTGTTTTTATGGCAATTTAGACTACCAGTAGTCCCTCTTTCACTTAGTCCCTCATGTGTGACACATTAGAAAACCTTGAGGAAAAAACTTCAGGCAAGCATTTTTTTCCTTGTGTCACGTTTAGGGCGCTGGTCTAATCGCAATTCTGTTCTTTGTGAAGCAAAAGCGATTTGTGGGACGGCGTTGCTTAGAGTCACTGTCCTTGCTTTTGTTTTATAAATCAGTTAATAGGCAAACCAAAACTAAGGAAATCGAAAAAAAACAACAAACCACAAACCCATCAAAATTGATGCAATTTGCACCCAGAATATATGGAAGTTTATGTTTATGCTTGATTTTAGTATATTCATTGCATCAGTGGTCGGATGTTGAGTTTGTGCAGCCTGTGGATAAATAACAAACATTAGGACATTGAACAATACTTTGTAACTGTAGAATCAAAAAAAGTGAGCCAAGTGTTAGAAAAGAAGTACTCAGTCTGCACAGTCTGCACGGGCTGCAGTCTGCATGGTCTGCATTTTGGGGTGACCCAAGACAGTGGATGATGTGATAAGATGGTCATGTATTATATGTCACTTATTGTCGATATCATAATGCTTGTTATTGATATAACAGATTGTGCAAAAAGTGAGAAGAATGAACACCAAGAAGGCATGAGATTTTATTTAAAGTGCCCATATCATCAAAATTTTTATTTTCTTACCTGATTCTGTATATCACCCAATGAACTTCTGCGAATGAAAAATGCGATTTGGATAAAATGCAATCTTTTTTAGAAGTTTTAAAAACGTTCAAATTTGCCGCCATTTTGGTTCACCATTCGCACCCGTCTTCCCCTGATTTGGAATGAGCGGTGACGTAGATTAAGGAACACGTGACTTCAGGTCGACTTATTTCGCTTGTTTTGCCTCTGTAAATTAAACTTAGTAGCTCATACTAAATGCTGGAAAGGAGCATTTTGCATAGACTGCAAAGCTAAATTCTACAGCGGTAAAACAAGCGAGATAAGTCAATCCTGAAGTCACCTGTTCCTTAATCTACGTCACAAATCTGAGCACGTCGATGATGTGATCAGCGGCACGGGTAGACCGCAATAAAATGGGATTTTCAGGTTTTTAAAACTTCATAGAAAAATCGCTTTTTATCCAACTCGAAAATTTTTTTCGCCAAAGTTCATTACATGGAATATAAGATCAGATGGGAAAATAAAAATTTTGACAATATGGGCACTTTAAGAACAACTGCGGCCTGGCCAATCTGTTGAAGACGTAATACATTAAAGTGGTACTATGAGGAAAATCGCATCTCTCTTATTGAAGCCATTTTAAAGCATAAACAAGTAGCCTGTATGAGAAGAAAAATGTAGTTTACCATTTTCAAGTATTTTTTTTTGTTCTAGCGATATTCATTTTTTAATATGCAAATTAGCCAAGTGATGATGTAAGGTAAGGTAACGTTATTTAGAGTCGTAAACGTAGGGAGTGGTTGCCCAATCTCCTGAGCCAGGGGCTCATGCCAAAAACGCACCACTATTTACAATGTTATTTACCTAAAATTACTATATTCGCTAAGATAATTTTTAGAATATCATTCACTCAACCAAATTTTGATTAAATATGGAGAAAAAAGATATCTCAGCCGATTTGTATCAGAAATGTTTTATTCTGTGCAGTACGATTCTACTAAATGTGTTCCACAATGCAAGCTTAAGAGTTTTGTTACCATGGCAACATACTGGGTTCCAGACCTTCCTAATATTAAAGGCATCTCTGGCCACCTTTGGGGTTCCATTTTTGTATTTGCAAATGGTGCTTCACAGGCATTATTCAGCAAACACAAAGATACACTGTTGTTAGCTCAAGTTTGTGGCCATGTTCAATGTTTTTTGTGAGCTGAAAGTCATTAACATATTGAAATCATTTGGGTGAGGACTGGAAAGGAGTGAGTTGTCATGGGAACAGAACTTTTTATAGCCATAGGTGTGTTTCCTGTAGAACTATTAGCCTGTCAAGTTTCAATGGTCTGTGCTACCAAATTGGCCAAGATAGCTCTATTTAAGGAGGCCGAACACAGTTTTTGCGCGTGCTTTTGCTGATGCAATATTTAGCATGTGCACAAGGATTTCAAAAAACAAACATGCCATCAGTAGAGCGATCATTTTATTTACTCAACACTCGCACTATCTGTGTTGTTTTTCTCTATAATTGAACGCAGTGTATTGATGGCTTTAGTCTTTTATTACAGAGATATGTTAAAAAAGGTTGCTCCAATAAACCTTATTAATCAATTTACCAAAACAAGAACAATGCGTAACTATAACACGAGATCGTCCTCAAATGAGCGCTTTATTGTAAAAACTTCAAGAACAGAAAAAATGAAAAAATCTTTTACAAGAATTGGCATTTCAATCTGGAATCCCACTATCACTAAAATCATTAAACAAATCAGCATATCAAAATAAAATTAAAAAACTACTCCTTGATGTTTTAAACTGTGAAGATGACTATATTGAAGTCTCTAAACTGATTAAACATTTTGCTCATTAACATAGCCTGTATTATATAGTTTTTACCTTCTAGTTTTTTTTTTCTTCATGTGTGAGTGTAATTTATGATATTGTTACATGTAGTTTATTTTCCCTAATTAGCTGTATTATATAGTCATTTGTTATTACCCTCTAGCTTTTCGTATGTGAGTGTAATTTATTATATTGTCAGTTTATTTTCTGTAATTAATTAGTTAATTAATTAGTTAATAGTGGTATTTTATTTCTCTCTTGTAGTAAGTGTGTAACCCTTGCCCCCGCCTCGATTAGTCATTTTACTAGTAGCGGGGGCAAGCAATTTTGTAATGATGTATATATATTATTATCAATAAAGTTCAAAGTTCAAAGTTCAAGTTCAAAAGGTAACAATGCATAGAACCCAGCAATTTTCAGCTTTTGTTTGTTACTGATTCAGAAACAACCCAGTTAAATACAACGCATGCGCAGTTGCTCAAAAAATCGAGACCGATTGCTTTAGCAGAAACATACCGATTTCTAATGATCCAGTCGTCAGAATTTCAAGAAATTTGGCAGAAAAATAGATCAGAGACCATGTGGATGATCTATCAAAAAAATCTGAAATTTGACATAGGGAATTTTTAATAATACAGAAAACGATTAACGGCGAAGTACGAAAATCACCTATGTCAAAATTTTATTAGAACCGTGTTGACAGAAAGGATTTAATGTCATTTCTTAGTGTGCAAAATATGAAAACAATCTAACGACTGGATTTTTCTTTAAATAAACAAAAACCATTAGTTAAGCCTTGTTTTTAACCAGCCCCATTGCCATGGCAACAACACACACACTAGTCAAAATGCGAGAATAAATCTTTTTGTGGTTAACCTTGACTCTTGCAAAAAATGGGTGCCAAAGCATAAATAGTTTAAAAGTTATGGTGAATAAGGCAACTGTGTTCGGCCACCTTAAATACTTGATATAAATATGAGATTGAGTGTATGATGTCATCAGTCATGTCATTTGCGTATTTTACCCATTTTTCAAAGTTAATTACCTCCAGAACTACGGTACACTGTAATGCAGATATTTCCAAAGGGTGAACAGCATTATTCTTTCATACAATTCTATGTGATACATCCAGGGGTAAAAATTTGATCAAAGTACCACTTTAAGAAACGAGCAAGGAATATTCTGGCCACAATTATAATGCTACATGTAATGTTCATGAAAAATGACAAACAGCGAATGCGTGACACTAGGTAAGATATAAAAAGACATTTAATCATGTATTTAAAACTTTATACTCTGCATTGTGTACCCAGTCTGCATTTTGTACTGACTGATTGTGATCCCATTTACTCAACAAGCTGGCAGACTTTGACTCACCCAGTAATCATCTTTAGACATTTTTTGCACAACAATCTAGGATGAAGGGTGAAATAGCCATCAACAGATTTTGTCAAACATTGCAAAATTGTCACAAGATAGAGTTCATGCCATTGATATCATGGTGATGTCCTTAATAAATTACATGATCAGATTATGGTGTCATAAAATTGACAAAAACAGAGAGAAAGTCAGTATGGCCAAGTACAGTGTACGTGTACATGTATAGTTTACATATATCTGTATATCCCATCTTAAATGTCTTTTTGGAGAGGGCATTTTACATTTATGTTTATAAAGTTTCTTTCACTTTTCAATTAAAAACATTACTACAATTTCCAGGTATGAAGATACTAAAACACAACTCGCCATTAATACCATATATTTTCCATTAGTAAATACAGTGCAACTACTTAGATTGATCTTCATTGTTTTTTTTTTTTTAATAAGTTTTCTCTTGTTTCTTTTTTTAAATAAATTTAATCTATTGTGAATTATTCCTCTCCCCTGTTTTGGTCAGCTGTATGCTTTAAATTGATAAATGAACTACACCATCAGTGATGTTGAATCTTGGGGCAGGATTTGTTGCAATTTATGCCAGATTAGGAGTTTAATAATTAAATAATTATCTCAATACAGCACGCTGTATTTGCACATCTTTTATTTATTAAACAGATATCTCCCCACCGGATCCCTCTGAAATTCCGGTTTGGATTCATACTTTTCTTTAAAGCGTTTGGCTTTTGCGCTCCTCCCCATCCTTGGAATTTCCAGTAACCTCCTTGGAGTGGGTATGGATATAATTCTCTTGTGCTACACATAACAATAGCAACAGTCATTGTCATATCTTGTGTTTCCTACATGAAGATGTTACCATTGTACATCTTGTGTTTCCTACATGATGTGTTTACCACCCGATAAATATGGGAACTTTGCACATGTGTATGTGGCAGTATTCTCAGAATGTATTAAATAGCTTGTGGTCGTGAAGTGTTCTGTCGTTATCTTATATATTGACTGTCTCAGCAGAGGAGTTACTTGTGATTAAGACATGATTTATCATTGTAGTTACATATATATACACAACTTAAGCAAAAGTGAAATTAAAGCCTGGAGAATAATCAGGCTTGAACAAGATTCAAACTTATGACCTTTGCAATTCTGGTGCAAATTCATTAAAATTAGCCAATTGAAAGTTCTATGCCACAATATTATATTATGAGCTGTCAAGGTATCAACTAATTTGTATTTCCTAAAACATCAAGAGTCTTTAATGCCTATTAGAGAAGAATGATGTGCAGTAGGACACTGTACTGTGTTTGCTCTACACTCTCTCTAAGGCAGAAAAGTTCCATATTACATTTTGTTTATTGAATACACTGTTACTAGTCATACAAGAGGTTAAACTTATTTTAACTTGCTCCTGACTGACTGAGTAAGGTCTCAGTGTGTGTTCGCATTTTGAACTGAAAATAAGTGAGCCAAATGCAAGAAAATGTGTATTAGTTAAATCTGGGCCAGCCCAGTACACTGTATGACGTAATACAATATTTTAATCAGCCACCCAAAAGCATGTATTTTAGCCCGGGGGAGGGGGGGGGGGGTACTCCCATATATGGGCTATATAGGTACGTGCCGCGGAATAGGGTATGGTTTTCGAGGTTCTCAGTCCCTAAATAGGGTATCTTTTTTTACCCTTTTGTAACTGTGTTCCTGGTGTAGTCCTTAGATAGGGTAGCTGAATTGTATTATCTAATACTGGAGTGTGAAAACGCCCGCGTATACGAATGTTTTTGTTTAAACTTGATGTATCCTTTTAAGTATTAACAAAATCGTTTTGCAACAGAGGTTTAATAGCCATGAATAGGGTGTCATTTCTCGTGTTTGGGCCATAAAAAGGGTAGCAATTTTCGCTTTCTTAGTCCTTAAATAGGGTTAGGGTTCAAAAACCTTCGTGGCACACCCCGATCCAAAATTCGCGGGAGTACCCCACCCCCGGGTATTTTAGCAGCTGATATTACTTTGTGGCCTCTTTTGAAATGGTAACTTAATTAACATACCTCAATAAGCACCTGGCAGCAAGTGCACTTATTTAATTTACAACTGGAAGACTGTTGTAACTGCTAGGAAAATGTGTTTGGTACAGTAAGCATCACTGAAAATATTATTGCCTTGATAACAACAACAACTTCATTTATCCCTTGCTTTTTTATAAATTAAAGGAGAACTTAAGCCAAAATTCAATCAAGTTTTTATTATTTATATTTTATTATACTATATGAAACAATGCTCCCTATTTTTTTCCTCTCAAACAGCTTTATTTCACGCCAAAAATCTTAGTTTTTTACTGCTTTATATTTGGTTCTTGTGTGGCGGCTCGGAAAGCTTGTGTCAGCGGTTGGTACTGAAGCTTATGACGTATGATATGGGTAAGAAAATAAACATAGCCAGAGAGCCTTGTATGCACTTGCGGTGAGGTACAAGGAGAAGAAACAAATGTTGCGAAGGGAAAGGCGGCTGGAGGGTTTACAAATAATATACAATTCCTTTTGGTATTGTCTAAGTTTAGTCCATTTTCAATTGACAGACCTCACTCGCCCACGTTGGGAATGGAATGTCGAAAACACGTATATAAGCTTATTAACCAAGTGATTGCAAAACATTCTGCAAATGTACTGAAAATGCCATGTGTTTACTCCATTGAACCATTATTAGCTATTCACACTCAAGGGCTCATATATGATGGAGCTGTTCCATATTTTTTTTTTTTTTTTGCAATCAAGCATTTATACAGTATCTTATATTTTGACATATATTTTTAACATAAATGCATTATATGGAATTTTTAATACTATCTTCAAAATCACTTTTTGACTTATTATCTAGGATTGATTTGTAATTTTTAAGTATTAGTATTTGTAAATAATTGCGTAATTCAGCCTTTGGCTGCGATGCAGTTTTAATGATCTATCTATCTATCTATCTATCTATCTATCTATCTATCTATCTATCTATATTAAAGACTATTTCATGTTACGCAGCCAGAGCGACAACCAACAAAGATGTACTAGATCGTCAATCACTGACATCATTCTTCCTAAATTTCATCTAGATGTCGCTAAAAGTCTTTTTACTATCATGGTGCATTGGCATTCAATAGTCTTCCAATGAACATTAAGGCTTTACCACCTAAGGACCGTTTCCTGGCTATCTCCGCTTTTTATTCTTAAGCTATTTTTTAGAACATTTTATTCGATCATGTTAGCACTCCTTTTTATTGTAGTTAGAGTTATACGTAATATTTATTAGTTATGCGTAATATTTATTGATATATGTTTATTTATAATTTATATCTATACTCTCTTTATTTTAATGTTATACAGGGCCCCCGTTGATACCAGTCCTGTGACTGAAGGGGTTACCCTGTTTAAATATCAATTATTATTATTATCTATCTATCTATCTATATATCTATCTATCTATCTATCTATCTATCTATCTATCTACCTATCTACCTACCTACCTACCTACCTACCTACCTACCTACCTACCTACCTACCTATCTATCTATCTATCTATCTATCTATCTATCTATCTATCTATCTATCTATCTATCTATCTAT
The DNA here is from genome assembly GCA_019787425.1 of Platygyra sinensis. Classification (NCBI taxonomy): domain Eukaryota; kingdom Metazoa; phylum Cnidaria; class Anthozoa; order Scleractinia; family Merulinidae; genus Platygyra; species Platygyra sinensis. The sequence continues at coordinate 21,131 of JAHPZR010044199.1, forward strand.
CTATCTTATCCATCTCATCTATCTACATTCGCTCTGAGGTTGCATTACTCCGAATATACCACCATGAGATATATAGTTTCCCCGGGGGCCAATATTTAGAAAGAAAAACAAAAAAGCACAAGATTTCATTATTTAAGATGTATTAAAAAAGGCGACTTAATTTGTATTCTTCCTTTGAAATCAAAATTCAACTGTTCCAGAAAATGAAATCAACTGAAATTTAATTTAATTTAAAAAAAAACTATTTTACGACTTATTCTTTTAAATACTATACCCAAACCTTTGACTGTATTGTACGTATTTCCATTGCTCTTTTCCTTCTCTTACTAAAAGTTAGCGACGCATGAATAATTTAATGTATGGCTATAGTTACATGAAAAATGTATATGTCAAAATGTGCAAGTTCAATACGTTTATCACTGCTGTTTGTCTTTTTTTGATCAAAGTACGATGGCCCAAGAACAAAAGTATTTACGATATGTATACTGTTTTGTTTGCAGTATCTTGCCTCTGTTAGTAATGCTAGTCCCATCCCACTGGACCCACCTGCTGGATTTAATGAACCCCAACCTAGTGAATCTACACCAACCAAAGCAGTAGACATAGATCCTGATAATGCCGTGCTGGTTCAGAGTCAAGATCAAGAAATTCAGTTCAATCTACCAAAGGAGGGTGTTGATGTTGGATGCCAGTTTCATGCCAAAGGAGAACAGCTAATGATGACATCACCTGACAGCCAGACTGAATTTACTTTTTATATCCCTCGTCTCTGTGCCACAATCACTCATGTGGGGGAGGATGACTTCCAGTTTCAACAGGAAGACCCAGCTGGCGAGGTACAAATGTAGCTGCTGAAACAATTTCCCCGGAGGTCTCCCTACAAAAGGATGCTACTTACCTCTCATCAACATCACAATGTTTATCGGGTGATTCCAATGTATCAGGATCCGAAGATGAGGAGGAAGAAAAATTAAAACCCCTAAACCCACAACATGACACCAAATTTGTTGTGTTCAATCAGGAGCTTTTCAAGCGATGCCCAGACTGTGGTGCAGTGGTTATAAAGGAGAGGCAATCCACTCTGGGAACTCAGCTGTTTCACCTATTTGTGACCCTAATTTGCAAGAATGGTCACAATTATTTTCGAAGTAGCCAGCCAATGGTTGCTGGGATTGCTGTCATCACCTAGTTTGCTCAGTGGTTGAACTTACACAAAAGTAGCATCTCTAGCAGATATCCTTAAGGTGGCTCGATCGGATTTTTGAGTCACGATACCGTTCAACTTTGAGCGACTAGAGCACCACCATTGTCAATCCAACAGAAAATCAAACGTTAGTGGTGTGCTAGAGAAAGATGAAAGTTTCAAATGGGGTACATTTCACCAAGATCTGAGTTACCATAGCAACGAAATGACACCATGCCCCATTTTACATAAGACCGAATAACTTGCCACCAGACATAATTTCGAAAATACGACGTCAGGATCTCGGACTTGACATAGTGAGTGAATGAATTTTTAAGGTGTCAAAATGCAACAAAAGCAAAGCTGTTTTAAATGTTATTGCAAACTATGTCCACAAGACTTCACTAAATGGCATTCTGGTCTTAAATGAATCTTCTAACATATAATTACCTCGAGTGAAAATCTCAGAGAAATCGCTTCGTTTGATTTTAAGAAACATTAGCGTGAATATCAACTGGTGTAGGCCGTTATTTTGCATTCTATCAAAAATTGCCCCTAAAATTCTTAAATTGGGTGGGAATTAAAAACCACTCGATGAATTTTTTTTATACTTGACCCTCAATAAGATTAATCCATATTTAAAGTAATACCGAAGTTTCAAATAAATTGAAACTCTTAAAGGCTGCTAATTTTCAGCGTCAACTCAGGAAAATATTGCGCTTATTTTCACTCGTGTTGTTTGTTTTCTTCATCATAATTTTCTTTTGTCTCGAATCACCATGCTATTGTACATTTCTGTATATCATGAATTCATATCACGCGCGATTGCTTTCCGGTAAATTTCCGAAGCATGCTAAAATATCCCGAGCTAGCTCTACAATAACATTTATTGTTATTGTAGTGCTAGCTCGGGATATTTTAGCATGCCTCGGGAAAGTCGCCGGAAAGTAATCGCGCGTTATGAATTCATGATATACAGAAATGTACAATAGCATGGTGTTTCGAGACAAAAGAAAATTGTAATGAAGAAAACTCCTAGACAAAAGAAAATTGTAATGAAGAAAACTCCTAGATTTTAAGACTTAGCCCCAAATTGAGGCTGTTGTGTTAATTGTCCTTCAAATCTTTTTCGCAAGAGCGCATTTTTAGCTGGAGAATATTCGGTCACGTGACTTGTCTAGACCAATCCTGCGCGAGAGAAAATATTTGATGGATTATAAAATGAATAATTGTGCAGAATCAACTTTGACTGGGCCAACAGAGACGAAGTTTTCACTTGATGGGGAGGTTATGTCGGCTACTTGAGACCATATAAACGGGGTCCTACTGATAGAAATCTGGAGTTCGTAATCTAATTGTTAAATAGTTTCTGGGAGTTTCCTTGAAAATTGTGCGCGTACAATTTTATTTCTTCCGGAGGACACAGATGAAGGTTTATAGAGTGACATCTGAAAGCCTTTTGGGCCTTCCGAGGCTCGATATCCAGCCGTGATTTTGAGCCCGCGTTCGTTGCCCCACATTGGGAGGAGGATAAACAACCGCACTCCCAATACAGATGGAAATCGAGTCAAGTCCCGCCCCTGCTTGTATTGTATTGAACCCAAAAAAATAAGACTGGAGATAATGTGTTGTTTCAATATAGCTCTTTTCACGGTCAACTCTGCTCATTTCCATTATAATAAAATGTAGCATGTATGTGAGGCAATTTCGGGCTATTTTGTGGTTTTAGTTCGAAATAGGCCTTTTGCAACAAACGATCACATGGTACAAAATCTGCCATGCTGGAGGGCAAGCTCATTATTATTCCCGCACTGGGACGTTAAAACAAAGAGACGTCAACCAGTCAAGCGTGACTAGCCTTTCTTCAGGCGGGAATAATAATACGCTTGCCCTCCAAATATATTCTTATTCCGGAATATACCAAACGAACTTCTGAGTTCTGTTGTGCCTCTGTTTCAAAACGAGTCTAAGTGCGAAACCTTTCATAGGAAAATTAGTTCTGTATGCAATTTCATTTTCATGCAAATCAAAGTCATTTTTATCAGAATGGTTTCGCACTTAGACTCGCTTTGAAACAGAGGCACAAGAGAACACGGAGATGGCCTATTCTCGAGCGCTTAATCTAATTATGTTTGTTTGTTTGTTTATTTATTCCCCCAATCCCTAGATGGTACATAAGTATTTTTCAAAAGGAAAGAAAACATATGATGCAAATTTACAACACTTAAGTTATTTCACATGTAATAATGGAGGGAGAGGAGAGGGGCACATCTAGGTTAACTAATGTTGTGCCCCTTAAAGTTACGTATGACAAGACTTGAGAGTTTTATTTTTAAAAAAAAGGTAAAGGAAAATATTTCGGTAAATTATGAAGAGGATAATGTTTCATTAGTATTGAGCAAGGTACCAGCGCAAAAGTGCTTTTCTAAATATTTTTTTGGATGGTTTCTCCCTGATGAAATGTGGTATATCATTCCAAAAGAAACATCCAATAATGCTGGGACAAAATCTCCTAAGATTAGTACGGAACGGGGGTATGCTTAATCTAATTGTTAATTAATTAACACTTGTTGTACATTTTGTCATTATTACGTCATCACATTACATGTGCCGATTTTGAGCAGATCAAATTTGAAACGAACTTGTCGCTACATTGTCGCTTTGATAATGAGGAGAATTTTATTTGGTTGTGTAGGTGCCGGCTTGGCCATTGGTGGAGCGTACTTTGTGTATAAAAGATGGCAAAAATATCAGCAACAGTACCAAGAGAAAAACGATGAGGTATGTGACACCTACGTTAACAACGTTCAAGTAGAACGGAAATTCTGGCTACTACATTTAATCAAGAAGGGCGAGGCATAATTACGAATTGAACTGTACATATAAGCCAAGGAAAAGGTAGAATATTACATGTAATTAATGGCAAAATCTTGTGATATTCAGTGAACTTGGGCATCTTATCTTAGCTTTTCTTATTTCTAAGTACGAGCGCGCGAGGAACAAACAGTGAAACTCGTAAACTACGGCTTTAAAGTTACTACAATTTTATTGGGTTAAAATGATTAAATAATGTAATACAAGTCATTCGGTACATTAAAATAACCGTCAATAATTTCATTTCATGTTTATATTTATCCTAACTCATAAAGTTAACCAAAGATTTATCGTAGTGAGCTACACCGTGTTTCGAGTGCAAACTGATTAGATAAGGTTACTTTCTGCGAGCGATTATGAAATGTAAAGAAATAAAGACAATCAGACCATGGATACTCGAACCGGACTCGGGCAAGTATACTCACTCACTCAGGTTTTGATTTTTATCGAGCTCTCACTGTAACATGTAATTTGCCCAGCCCTTCGATGATCTACTCTTAAGCAAAAGTTTTATTGATTGGCTTTTTAAACTTATCATTAAACAGAAAAAGTACTTTGCTTGGACTGTATTCTAACGAGGTTTACATATATCTTGTTAACCAAGCGCGAGCGCCATACTGGGAGAATATCGGCCCGTGGTCTTGACAGTATGGACCGAGCGCAGCGAGCTCCGTACAAAAAAGACTAAGGGCCGATCTTCTCCCAGTACGGTCCCGAGCAAGCTTTTATTTAAGGCAATTTTTATTTACGCCAAACTGAACGTTTACTCATGTCTGACGTTTCCAAAAAGAAGAAAAACAAAGTTGGAAGAAAACAAAAATAACATTTTATGTGAAGTAAATGCTTTTAGAAAAAAAAAGAAGTAAAACTACGAGAAATCTTCGTGCGGATCATTCGGGACAGTGCCCGGTCCAATACTTAGAGAATATTGGACCGGCAACGGAGCAATCTGATTGGCTGATTTTAGTTATTGGCCCTCTGAACTAACTTAGTCGTGTAATAAAACTAAATAAAGCACACCTTCTTCTAGTTCTTGAATGGAATTAGTCTTTAATTATCGTTCTGTGACGTAACAACTTACTAATTTTAATTACAGAATCAACTTCAGAATTTTCTCAAAGAATCTGAAGGGTCTCCACAAATTGTTTCGTCGTGCGGTACTTTTTGTCTTCAGTACATGCTACCATTGAAATTGTGCCTCAAGTTCAAAAACTATTGCGTCGCAGTGAAGTTATTTAACTGAATCTGATAAAACTGAAACTCTTACCTGTAAGTTGTCTTCTTCGCAGCCGTTATTGGTGTCGTCACGCAACGCTTCTCCCTCGGTGGGGAAGATGAGTTGCGTTACACCCCTAATAACGGCTGCGAAGGAGACTATTAAACCCATACAATACATTTTACGTTCATAGTCCCGTATAACAGTACATTCTAAAGGACTTAAGGAAGGGATCAATGGGAAACGAACATAGTAATTAACTAAGAGCAATTAATTAGAGTTACTTTTCAAATCAACAGCCAACTTCAAAACGGGGGGATTACGGAAGGAGATAATATACCAGTTTGTGCCGTGCAACCTGCTGGGACCACATCAAACGGAGGCGAAACAGAAACAGCAAACGTCAAGAAAAACTTGCACACTACAGCAGATTTAGATTGTCAGATTTGTCATGAAGAATCTTTGAAGACTGAAAACTCTTCAGCAAAGAACGATAAAACTGGGCATGACGTACAACACGATCAAGACTTGCCTTTGAGAACCGACGGAGCTTGCAACACTTCCAACATGTCAGATGCCAATTTTAACATTTTGGGGCTCAGTTTTACTAAAATTTCCCTGGAAGGAACTGACAAGGGCGCGTTATATGGAGAAATGAACAGTAAGACTCTAGTAGGTCTGTCTTTACTCGATCAGTCTTTTTCCTGTAAATGTCCAACAATATGTGTAGGAAACAACAAACTAGTTTTTAAAAAATCAACAACATAGAACATACATATAAACGATCGGTTAGAAGGCACATTTTGGTGTACTTGTGAGCGATGTGAAATCATGCCAGTGCAAAATAACAAACAAACTGCGGTTATAAACATAACGAGACAACACATGTTGTAAAAACTTTCATTTTATGAGTGAACTTGACGTTTCGCATGCTCCAACATACATCTTCAAAAGTAACGGTTACTTAAAATTCACCTAAATTTTAACACGAAGGCTAATACCAAATAAGGATTGTAATGACAATGAAAAAGTAAATGAAAATAAACATACCTAGTTAAATCTGCGGGAAAAATATAAATGGCTAGTAGAGAAGAAGTTTCTCACTGCCAACATTGTCATTAAGCGCTGGTTTCAAGGTGGCTCAAAACAGTTTCCAGCACTTTCCAAGACGTAGACTATGATGGGTCATTGTTATAACTACTCTTTATTCATGGATGCTACAATCATGGCATCAAAAAAATGCCCATTCACTGGTGAACACGTTGGTATTATTTTCGTTACACTATGTGTTATCATAGCAACATTATGACCTGCTAAAAACACCCTTAATTTCAGCTTTATTCGCTCATATTTAAAAAACGGCACGGTGAATTTTTTTCTTATTATAGAATTTTGATAAGCTTGATAAGATGCAACTTTTGGCAAAGTTTAATAAAATTCTGTACATGGGGTTCACAGCCACCTTAAATTTTCGAAAATTTAAGGCGATGGGTTCAGTAACTGGATACCTAGAAATCGAAGCATGTCATTCCATTCGGTTTCAATCGTGAGTTTTACGGAGGAATGTGCCTGTTAATAACCCGTTTTAACAAAATGACATCCTTAATTTCTATTTAAACAATAGAGTGTTTATGTCTCTGAACTATCGGTCTGATAGTTGCCCCGCGGAAATTTGATGTTCTTAAAACAAATATTTGCCCGAGAAGCGAAGCTTCGAGGGCAAATATGCTAGTTTTAAGAACATCAAATTTCCAAGGGGCAACTATCAGGCCGATAGTTCGGAGACATAAACACTCTGTTATCTTTATTGTTCACCACTAAATTTTCCCGTAGCGACATGCATCAAAACTGAAAACGACAAGAATTTATTTATTACAATTTCCAACCGCTATGGAGCGCTTGGGTGTTTTGTATTTTCCGTTGCATCCTCTTCAGATATTACATCTATACATCTATAAACAATTTTATATGTCAACTGTTGACTTCTAAAGAAGAAACCTATATAAAAGAGGAAACCTCGAATCTTGAAACCTCTGCGCCCGCTTGACGTTTCACTGTACCTTAGTTTACCGCAGTTTTCAGCCTAAAAAATACTTCTCTTGCTCTCTTCTAACTAAAAACGACATAGGACGATAAATTATTTTCATCTTATCTAAAAAAAAAACTGTAGGAGAAAGCTCTTTCTTTGATGAGCCACTTCCGCTGAGCGGGCACTATCGTCTGATAGTCGCCCTAGGGAGCTGCCCTAGGGCATTCTATTTAAACTAGTAATAGTTATCACTAAAGCTGCCCCCGCTTTCTTTTATTTCTGCTCATTGAAACAATGATATTGAACGTTATTGTTCTAGTCAGATACTAAAAAAAAAACAATTGTCTTGATATGCACTCTTTTTTTATATAAGAATATATTTTGACGTGACATCTTGGCCTCGCTACGAAAAGTGGTGTCCAGAGCACATGCACAATGTGCTGAACGCGATCCAGATCCAGAAACCAAACACTTGTACTTGATAGCCTAATAAATTCTAAATAAAACGAAAATGCCATAAGCTATAATGTAAGAATAATACAAGAATATTATCAGCCTAAAATCGGCAGAAAAATAAGAATATTCAGTCTGGGCCGGAAAAATAACATCCTTAGAAAAGAAAAGAGTGTACGAGCAAACGTATCTCGAAAGCACAACAGAAGTGAAATGTAAACAAAAGTATCGCGTTACAGTCGCCATATATGCAAATTAGAGTCAAGCTTTTTTGTCCTCAATGAAAACGCCGCAAAACATTTACATGTGGATCCCTGCCGTAAGATTACTCAGTGAAAATAAGCCATCCAAATAAACGAGATGCCAAAGGAATATTTCAAACTTTATTCCTCCAGAGCTAACATTTGAGAGAACCTAAAACATATCTTGCAATATCAAGAGAAAAAAACTGACAAAAAAACAGAGGTGTCAAACTGCAAATTACAAGCGAATAACAGCGGAAGCCACGCGGAAATATGACCTCTAACGGCTTTACTCTGACGAAATGTCTCCCTGAAAACACAGGATTAGAGCTTAGCGAAATATTCAAAGATCCTCCGATCGTACCATACAAAAGGGGCAAAACTTCCTAAGCGGCTACTACACGTGAATGGGAGTCGCACAGGCCGGTCACCTTATTGTTATCCTTGGGTAATTCTGACGATCGGAAGGTACTGTACTGATTTAGCTATTTAGTCGCAAATGAACCACACTGGCCTCGAATTTCGATCTAGTACACTTCAGGACTCTCTGAGCTGTTTTCCCCCCAAAATCCATCTTCAGGATCTCTGAAAGCGTTTTCAATTTGTTTTAGATCATAATCTCGGCCATTTCGAAGCGAACTTATTTGATCGCGCTGAAATAGTAATGGAGGCCGGCAAATACAAACGCTTTTCAGGGACGCTTGAACTCGAGATCTGAACCAAGGACAAAGCTCGTGGCAAAGACGCCGATCCCGCAAGTCCTCGCGCCCGTGTCCCTTTGCTGGCCTCCCATGAGCGTTTGCGGGAAAAACGTCGATACCTTGCGGGCGTGCAAGCGATCAAATCGAGATTTTTTGCGGCTATTTACCGGAAATACCTACATTCTCTCTTCTTCTCTCTCTATTACGCGGGGAGTCCTAAGGTGCCTCCTCGGGTTTTTGGCCTTCTGGGGCCAAAAACCCTGCGGGGGCAACAATAGAGTGTTTCTGTCGAGGAACTATCGGCTGATAGTTGCCCCGCGGAAATTTGATGTTCTTAAAACAAATATTTGCCCGAGAAGCGGAGCTTCGAGGGCAAA
>JAHPZR010044202.1:0-7500 GCA_019787425.1 Platygyra sinensis
CTTACCTTCTCCGTTTGATTCCATTCTTGAAGCGGTATTGACCGTGTCGCCAAACAAACAGTATCGAGGCATAGTGTTACCGACTACACCAGCAACGACAGGACCTGTTGAGACGGTAATAGAAAAAGGCACAAACATCACTGGGATCAATATCAGTATCTAGGCAACTGCAACACCTACCCCTCCCCTAACCCAACATTAACACTAACTTATTAACTCATTGTAACATGTTGGGTTAGGGGAGGGGTAGGTGCGCAGATTGCCCAGATACTGTTATTGATCCCATCACTGAATGTAGGAGTATTCAAATGAGAATATGAATATATCGTACTATACTTGTATCTTCACCATCTAGGGCATATTACAAACTCACAACGTGACCAGCTCCCAGTTGGCTTGGTAGCTCAGCTGGTAAAACATTGCAGCGGTATCGCTAAGGTCATGGATTCAAATCTCGTTTACGCCTGAATTTTTTCAAGCCCCCTTAATTTCACAGCTGCTTAAACTGCGTATGATATAACTGCGATGATTATAACATGGCACTTAGCTTTCACCGCGGGTACTTGAACGTTCCTACTTACCGCTATGCATTCCGATCCTAAGCTTTAGTTGTTCTGATGGTCTGTGGACGTATTTTAAAGTTATATATCTCTGTGCGCATGTGTAGTGCCATGCTGGCTATCTCCCCAGCGTGCTGATGACCGTTTCTGATTGGAAGCCCTGACACAACCATGTAAGCGTCACCAATTGTCTCCACCTAGCAAGAAATGAATGGGAAGTTAGTTTAAAGAAACTGCCCGCCGAAAGAATTGATATCCAACCACTTAATTCCAGAGTAATCGCATCTTAATAATACAGAACAACAGAAATATAACGGAAATATAATTTTGAAAAAGATGTCGGCCAGTCAGTAATAACATTACATTCCACTTACTGCTGGAGTCTCATACTTATCCTTATTGACATTTTTTCACGTAGTCACGACCAAGCGTAATATATGCCACATATCCTATTCAAAGTCTAATTTTGCACTAACCTTATACACGTCATAGTTACCGATGATGTCATCAAACAAAGTGTACAGATCATTTAAAAGTTTCAACAACCTGAAGATAGACAGAGATACGACATAAGAACCCAAACAAGAGTCTCTAAACTCTTGTGGTTATCTACTTGTAGTTTATGAAAGCAGCTAAATTAAACTATTTGTAGTGTTTTTGACTTTTTTGCAAGTAGTGTTTTTAAATTGTTATTGAGGTATATATTTAAAGAAAAGTGTTTCTTTGTTCTATTTACTTTTCGATTAATCAGAGTGGTTTATCACTTACGTAAGTAATGTAAAAAAGTTATGTGTAAATAAGTAATGTGTAGCTGCAGGCCATTGTAAGAGAATAACTGCAACGTTAAGTATTGTTAGTATGCAAACGGAAATGACCTGAACATCTGCGAACTCTCTAGATTCTCTAGATCCTCTTATTCTCTTATCCTCGGGTAATAAAATTTGAGGATCAGAATTTGCGCAGTGGTGAGAGTGCTCCCCTCCCACCAGTGTGATCCGGATTCAATTCTGCCGGTCCGGCGCCATATATGGGTTGATTTTATTTGTTGGTTGTCGCCTTGCCGTGAGGGTTTTTCTCCGGGTTTTTATGGTTTTATCAGCTCCATGAAACGCCAACATCTCCAAATTCCATGATAGAGGACTGGCATGAAAACCAGCCAAGGCTGATGTGGCTTAATATTGTAATGAAATCTTTTTTTTACAGTAAATCTAAATCGATAGTTTAAAAATTGCGTGGCATGAGTAACTTATTTTGTTAGAGCCTATTGAAACTGAAAGGGTTTTCACATCCTACCTGGAAAGGAGTGCTTTCCGAAGACAAGGACGTAAACCCGACGATATCACTAAAGAAAATTGATACCTCGTCGAAGTTTTCAGGTACAACGCTTTTTCCTTGAACCAGATCGCGTGCAACGGATCTGAAAATAAAAGGGAAGGATAAGATATGCTCAAGAGCTAAGAAACCCACACAGTCATAACCTTGTTCCCGTCACATGAAGTGAGTGTGCTATTTCCCTCCGCCTTATCCTGAAGGGTTGCTCGAAGAACACAATGCGTCGGATTGCCCTGAGCATTTGGCAGTACACTACATTTACATTTATACATGGCAAAATTAAGGTTGCCAATCCCGCCACGGAATGCTGGTGTAGGTGCATGTGATCAAGTTAAGATAATGCAAAGTAATGCTATGCTGCGCATGGTGCTCTTACAAAAAAAATTAAATTCTCAAATTAATGTTAAAATGTGCCCGTTAGCCAAGTCTGGAAGGGTTCTCTGGTTTGAACTGGCGTACGTTGGATGACACTTAAGCTGTTGTATTCTGCCATTGTTCTTAGGAATAAGCTGTTCTTGCATTATTTGATGAAGTAACTGTTCACAATGCTGTTTTTAATTTGTGTACAAATTTAAAAACCAACTTCTTCCTACTAATTTTAAGGTTTTTTTCACTTCGATAAAAGAAACCCATAATTACAATGCAAGGCTTTCCTCTAGAATGACTTATGCTCTGCCCGAAACAAAAACAAATATTAATATTAGATATCAAGGTGCTAAGATCTGGAATGCTATCAATGACAACATTAAGCTTCTGTCACTTAAACAATTTAAGAAAACGCTAAAATCAAGTATTATTGCAAGCTACTAACTGAATTAATTGTACAATACATCTCCCTTCTTCCGCTCGTTAATCTGCATACATACTTTATTTTCCTGCTTATTTTCGCTAAATTTTATTTTTATTTTAAAACTATAGCGCTTTTGTTGTGTGTTTGTGTGTTGTTACGTTAATAAGTCTTATGTACCTGACACCATTAAAAATTACTGTATTCAATACGTTAAGGATGGCTGCCCTATTTTACTAGCCTAGTGGTTATTTCGGACAGCCATGCACTTTTTTTAAATTTATTTATTTCTCTGTAAATGTTATTTATTTAATAATTATTTAATTAAGGTGCAAATAAAGGTGTTGTTGTTGTTGTAGATCTCTCCTCGTGTCCCTGGGTTGATGTAGCTTGCCTGTAATCTTGCGTGTGTGCTACATTTGAATGAGCTTGGATGTAAAAAAGGTTCCTTGAGGATAAAGTACCTTTCCTTGCTAAACATGCATAACGATTTATCTAAACTAGAATCCGCGCTTGACAGTGCAAATAAAAAATGATCTTATACTATAAATCAAACTTACGGAGGAAGCATTCTGTGAAGCAAATTGTCAGTTTTTCGTTTTTCCTCTGCCAATTGTGATGTTCTTTCCTCCACTAGGCTTTCGAGATTGTTCGCGTACTTTTCCAACATATTCACCATGTTGTCCATTATGTTCGTTTGCCTGCAAACAGCCACCATAGCAACATCGTTTAGAAAGTGCCGTTCTACTTTTTGGCAGTAGCTAAGTAATGCAAAATTTAGTGAGTGCAACAGGAAAATCACTTGAACTCTTTGATTCACCAAAAGATGGACTGTGGTAGACGTTACGGATCCTAGAGGGTAGTATTTTGAAACGTCTCTCAAGTTTTTGTTGCCAAGAAAGTATCCTTTGGACGTTATGTGGCAGTGGTTTTGTATCGTGACTTGGGTTCCTAGAACAGTTAACTTCCGTAAGAGAATTTTTACTTACATGTATCGTATTCAACAAGTGGAATTGCGGGCTGCTGATTAAAAGATAAGACTTGGGCTGACTTCTAAGGTATTAGCTGTGGCTATAAAGAGTTACCTTCCAACGGACATCTTTCGGATTTGTCGCTTTAAATCCTCAAATTCAGGTCTAGCTTCGGGCTGCTCATTCCAACATTTTTCCGTTATTTGTACCAAGCCAGGGACGTCGTACTGTTTTGCGATGTTGCTAAGCCTTGGACGAAAAGGAGGAAACTCCTTCATCATCACTCGCTGGACAATTTCTGGGATTGTAAAAAAAAATTAACGAAGAGGACAAAAACAATTAACGTCAAGTGATCGTTAACTAGTACATTTGAGGAGGGAAGTGTAAAAGTCACTCGAAACACTTCCTGGGGGAGCCTTTGCAGCAATGAAATGATATTGCACTGGCTTTATTTTCCTCTTGCCTATTCAGAGTGTCCGTTCGCAAGCAATGTATCCCCCCATTCATCCATATCACTTTTTTAAACAGCATCGGTTTAAAGCCCTAGCAAAACGGAGTTGAAAATCAGTGGAAACTTGGGTTTACTTCTGACTCCGTTTGGCCAGGTCTTTAATTTTGTACACTAGCATTGACTTGCGATGAATTGCGCTCACTTTGATCGCGATAAAATTTGCACGCAAGTCAATGCAAGGTTTTGGTTTGGTCAGCCAACCCTAGCCTGCGCGTGCTGACGGAAACTTTACTCGTTAGCAACCCGCAGAAGGGTGCGTCTGCGATGCAGGCTACCCAACCCAAGTCCTGATGCAAGTTGAGAGACGTAATAAAATGCAGATATTTCTGCCTCGAAATGGGTTTTATTGCGACCTCGTGTGCTTGCGAGGAAACTTGCGAGTCATTTTGGCCACCCAACCTAAGTCTTAACGCAAGTTCAATATGCGGCTACTTGCGACCATTTGCGAGTCCGTTTGGACAGGATTCAGAAACACTTCGAATTCAAACATGACACTGGTAGTTGATTGAATAAAGAAGATCGCCTGTACCTTTTGGTTCGGTATGGTAGTAGGTCATGTCGAAAGGACCAGAGCGAGTCAGCATCTCTTGGCATATAATAGCAAAGCTGTAAACATCGCCCTTCTGTGTCCCGTGGCCCTGGTGTTCTTTCGCCAAACGCAATATCTCGGGTGCTGTCCATATCATGCCTGAAGAAAAAAAAGACAAATTCGATTCGTTATCAGCAAGGTGGGCATCAAAAATAAATCATGTCCACTTCAAGTGACACGAACAACGTTTCCACCAACATTCGACAAGGTTAAAAGTGGGCTGACGTTGATATGTACCAGTACTTGGGTGCAAGCAGCATTCAAGTGAAAGTTACAAATCGTGAAAAGAACTGGATCTAATTCTATTTGCTGGCTCTCAAGCACGCATCGTAATCACACTTAAAAATCGTGCCTTTAATATAATTACATCTTTTCCAAAGCTAGATAATAAAGAATTCTGTGAATAACTGGTATACAAAATTCTAATATTCACTTCTAAGAACCATGTTCGAATGTTGCATCAAATATTATAGGAGGCGTTCTTACTTGCGCAGCAACAAGTTTATTGGCTAGTTTGTAGTTGTTCAAAAACTTTGATGCTGGGAGAAAGGATACAACTTCGGTTTTCTTTTTCAAGATACTAACTGCTAACATAGACTCACGATAAAATCTGGCGTAATCCCCTTCTTCTCTTTCAGCCTGATTTGCTCGAAACTTGGTGAGCCCGTAATCTGTAATCTTCAGCACCCAGCGACCATCCACCACACAGTTTGACGATTTCAAATTCCCGTGCGATTTTATTTCTGTACTGTGAAGATAAGCCATTCCCTAAACAAGAAAAGGTAGTCAAGGATACAGCGTGTTTCTTTATCAGTTTGAAACGGGTTTCAAGCATTTGCAAAAGATTGCTGATCAGCAATGATTACCTTAACAATATCCGTTACTAGTGACGTCACAAACATGGTGTCCAGTTTAACATCTTCGTTTTCAAGGATATCCTAAGATAGAAATTGCTCAATGCATTACAATCAATCAATCAATCAATCCATTTATTCAAGTCATAGCGTGGGATTGACGTTGCCCTCAGTATCCGAGCTAGAGGCTCGGATACTGAGGGCACGCATGACAAAAATTAATGACTGTTGCTTAAAGGATAATTTTATGAACTTCTATCTCAGTGCTGGATTATACACCAAGAGCAGTTGGGGCTGGGGCTTAAAACAAGCTCTACTTTAGCAGCTGGTGTACACAACGGCACAACGTCGGCGATTTTAAGAGATTTTCTGCAGCAAGAGGCGATGAAGCTTAAAGGACCCTACTCAGCCTCCCCCATTATCGATATTGCATGGTGAAGCGAAATCTTATTGCTTTGCCTAAAGTTGCCTTTGTTCCTGAAAGTATTTTTAATTATCTTTGGTGGTTTTACGGTGATTTGTTATGTTTCGACATGTTCTGAATAGCCAAGCTCTCACATGTAACAACCGTTCATGCGCTCCTGCTTCTGGTTATGTCATGCTAACATCTTCCAACCAAGACGAAACAGCTGTCCACAGTTGCATGTACGCATGCCGGCGCATAGGAGCACAAATGTGTGATAGAGCCATTGCATTTAAGGTCAAAAGTTGACAATATAAAAGAAATTCACCGTGCCGTTTTTGAATTGTAAGCCCCTAAAGCTCCAATTAAGGGTGTTTTTAGGAGGTCATATTGTTGCTATAGTAACCTATTGGGTCACGAAAATGATAACAGCGTGTTCACCAATGATTGGGCAGTGTTTTGATACCATGATTGAAGCATCAAGTGATAAAGAGTAGTTATAAGGACCCATCCAAATATAAGTGCTGAAAACTATTTTAAGCCACCTTAAAGGTATCAAATGAATTACCTGTAAGCTGCCTTTTGCACAATACTGGAACAAAATGCAAATGTTGGGATTGTCCACGCATGCCCCCATAAACTGTGCCAAGTTGTCATGACGGACATCGCGCATCTAGAGATAGATGAGATCGTTGAATTGTAACTGATTAATTAAATTGATTGAATTGAGTAACAATTCGTAATTCGTCTTCAATTTATTTAATTGCACCCATCCCATAGTATATTTTTGGTAAACTTTATGTAAAAGCAGCCGTTCGCAGTTGTTATAAGTACTCTTTTTTTGTACACATCGTTTAATTATATCAGAAAAACCTCGAACACTTTTGTCTTGTCGTGTCATGTTACATTACTTAGCACTTACCTGTTTAAGCTCAACTCTAATCTCCCTGGTGAGTTCAATGTTCCTCTTTTCGACTCTCTTTATAGCAACTGTATTGGACTGAGAAAAACATGTAATCGACTGTTAGCCAATCAAACACCTTTTAGTCATGCATTTTTTGTTTCTTATTTTGATTGGCTCATTTCATCTACCCTGTTCCAAATGTCCCTCTAAAGTGCGGTGTTCCTGCAGTTTCAGAAATAGCTGTTCCACTCAGAAGAATGTTTCACGTTTATCTCTTTAATTATGAAGTCCCACGCTTCTTATTTCCAATCTTTATGAGGAAACGCAATTGGGTCGGGACGTAATTAAACGACACTGGCTCGGCAAGTGAATGATTATTGTTGCTGTTATTGTTTGTTTATTTGTTGTTGTTTTTTTTTCAACTTGATAGTTCACAAGAAAGTGGATGTAAGAAAACTGTGCATAACTCACCCTCCAATAGCCAACCAATGTGAAGAGTTGGCGTTGATTCAGGTTATCAATACTATCGGTGGAAACCAGGCTAACCTAGAATACAATACACTTTTACGTTAATAATATGAGCTCACTG
>JAHPZR010044202.1:12500-15000 GCA_019787425.1 Platygyra sinensis
GTCAGACTTTCCTTTCTAAAACTTTTGCAAAATCGCTCAACATACAGAAACAATACGAAAAAAATGTTAATTGGGAAAAGAGTAATAACGCGTACTCGTTGTCGATAAGAGTACAGACCAACATAAACCATATTTCGATTTTTACGTTTTCATGTTTTTTTTTACGACAATATCAAGGTCAAATAAAATGTTTTCTCTCAGAGCGCGAGCAGGGGGGGCTGGAAGCCCTTCCCATGATACAGCGCGTCAAAGTTCGGACGAGTTTTCACAGGTGTAAACAGAACCTTGTCATAATTCAAGGTCATTCGCAGGTTTTCACTTGGTTACTACTTCGATTTGGTTCATTGTTGTGACCTCAAGGCTGGTTATATCTTCTGTTCATGCTTTAAGCAAAATGTAAAGTAAGATTTTAATGTTTATAAATGTTTTTTTCAATCTTTTATCTTTATCGTGAAAGTTGTCAATTTCTGCCCCTCGGCAAAATGGCTGTCATCCCGCAAAATGCCATATAAACTCTGACCGATCGCCAACTTATACCTTGCATGATTTGTAGATAGATTCTATAAATTGTTGCTTCAATATATAGAAGATCTTAAAGTCGATTGATCTCGAATTAACTTCACTGTTTGATACGTAAAAAACAAGCACGAGTTGAGTGTCTTTTCACTGGGTTCCTTTTGCCAATTAGGAAGTGAAGAAGAAATCAGGCGGGCGCAAATTTACTTTGGTGCTTGTACATGAGTTTTTAAGTTAGGCTTTGGCATAATATTGCTGAAACCAACTGCAGTTTCTATATAATTTTAGATGGTATTAAGTGAAACATTATTGCGGTTTTTCGTATTTTTGCCCTGCGGTATGACATTTCACTCGCTCCCGCAAGATGGCCGTCATCCTGAAAAGTCACCTGAAAACAATGACTTACAGTCGAAATAAAGTTGGAGCTGTTGGCCAACAAATACTAAAAACGAATTCTCCGATGTTTGATATCCCCCAAATGTCAATGAGCTGAAATTAACTTCAAGGCTATAAGCCTAAATAAAAGCTCATTTTCTGATCTCCCGAAGATGCTCAGTCATTAAAAAATCACTTGCTCACGACTTCCACCAGCCAGACAGGATAGAGCGATGGAAGCTTCTTGGTTGGCAAAATATCGCAGAGATGCAATTAGAAGACAGAGAAACAAGCCTGTCATTGATATGATGCTAAATAGTATTTACTCTGCATTCTGTGTAATTTATAGTAAAGGATCAGTTATTATCAGCCCCAGTTGTTCCAAGGCTGGATAACGTTATCCAGCGGATAAATCACTATCCAGTGGATAGCGTGGTTTGTTTTGTTAACACTTATCCGCTGGATGGCGATTTATCCGGTGGATAGCGTTATCCAGCCTTTGAACAACTGGCGCCAAAGTACTATAGCTGTGTTAGCATGGTACCTGATAAGTTACACATAAAAAATCAGGCTTTAACTGTTGTATAACATTTGAACAATTAAACAAACTGCTCTGTTGATTGAGGTTAGTGTCACATTCTAGGGCAATTTGACTTTTATACTATAATAGTAACTTGATACAATAATACAGGTGTGTTGTTTTGACGTGTACATGCTTGATAGTCAGTATTGACTTCCCAACAAATGACTATTTAAACATCTCTAAGTTTCAGCATAGCAAGCATGGAACTCACACCCTCTAGGATAAGACCAAAATATATGTATCGGTCTCTCTGAAATTCCCTGAAACATGGAGGAAAGAAGGGTTCAGTAAAGTAGATACCACTTAGCACTTTCCTGGTTGATTTAAAAACATTTTTTGGGTCATGATGAATTCCCAAATTCCTGAGACGCATTAAAAAAGAACATCCCTAAATTTTAGATGTCAAATGTTGAATTTAGGGAATCCTGCACTATAGTTTGGTCAAATTCCAGATCCTGGTAATACCTTCCAGACCCAGCTAAGTGTAACAAAGGACTGAGCATCTTCGGGAGATCAGAAAATGAGCTTTTATTTAGGCTTATAGCCTTGAAGTTAATTTCAGCTCATTGACATTTGGGGGATATCAAACATCGGAGAATTCGTTTTTAGTATTTGTTGGCCAACAGCTCCAACTTTATTTCGACTGTAAGTCATTGTTTTCAGGTGACTTTTCAGGATGACGGCCATCTTGCGGGAGCGAGTGAAATGTCATACCGCAGGGCAAAAATACGAAAAACCGCAATAATGTTTCACTTAATACCATCTAAAATTATATAGAAACTGCAGTTGGTTTCAGCAATATTATGCCAAAGCCTAACTTAAAAACTCATGTACAAGCACCAAAGTAAATTTGCGCCCGCCTGATTTCTTCTTCACTTCCTAATTGGCAAAAGGAACCCAGTGAAAAGACACTCAACTCGTGCTTGTTTTTTACGTATCAAACAGTGAAGTTAATTCGAGATCAATCGACTTTAAGATCTTCTATATATTGAAGCAACAATTTATAGAATCTATCTACAAATCATG
>JAHPZR010044202.1:20000-28042 GCA_019787425.1 Platygyra sinensis
TCTACCTTTCCAAAGCCGGAACAAAAAGCTGGATCTTTCGTCGAATTATCGAAAAAATTGCGGCTTAAAAGTATGCTTTTAACTAGGTCATAGAAGTTGCTGAAATTAAATGTTGCGTCTCAACTATTTTTCTTTAGGAAATACAGTCTCCAAATTGTTACATATTACGTGAGATTTGTTATTGCCCTAATATCTGGCACACTTTTTGAGCTCTAATCAGAAATTAAAACTATTTTCCTTGACAGGAAACAGAAGCTTGAAAAGGAATTAGCGAGTAATTTATGGCGTGTGAATTACAGCGAAATAACTCTGCGGACCAACGGAAGACTGCCAGGATCCCTACGAAGCCAGGTATAACGCGTTTACTATTAATTTGTTATGATTAAGTGGTTCTTGTAGACTCGGAGTTGTTCCTGATCGAAAGGCCCGCCAGGATGTACGGTTTAACGATCTTTAATTCATTTAAAAAAAACTACGACTTAGTCTGGGTCCGGGACGAGAAATATAGCTCGCTTTTACTCTGCTAGATCCGTACACCATGACAGTGAGCTCATATTATTAACGTAAAAGTGTATTGTATTCTAGGTTAGCCTGGTTTCCACCGATAGTATTGATAACCTGAATCAACGCCAACTCTTCACATTGGTTGGCTATTGGAGGGTGAGTTATGCACAGTTTTCTTACATCCACTTTCTTGTGAACTATCAAGTTGAAAAAAAAACAACAACAAATAAACAAACAATAACAGCAACAATAATCATTCACTTGCCGAGCCAGTGTCGTTTAATTACGTCCCGACCCAATTGCGTTTCCTCATAAAGATTGGAAATAAGAAGCGTGGGACTTCATAATTAAAGAGATAAACGTGAAACATTCTTCTGAGTGGAACAGCTATTTCTGAAACTGCAGGAACACCGCACTTTAGAGGGACATTTGGAACAGGGTAGATGAAATGAGCCAATCAAAATAAGAAACAAAAAATGCATGACTAAAAGGTGTTTGATTGGCTAACAGTCGATTACATGTTTTTCTCAGTCCAATACAGTTGCTATAAAGAGAGTCGAAAAGAGGAACATTGAACTCACCAGGGAGATTAGAGTTGAGCTTAAACAGGTAAGTGCTAAGTAATGTAACATGACACGACAAGACAAAAGTGTTCGAGGTTTTTCTGATATAATTAAACGATGTGTACAAAAAAAGAGTACTTATAACAACTGCGAACGGCTGCTTTTACATAAAGTTTACCAAAAATATACTATGGGATGGGTGCAATTAAATAAATTGAAGACGAATTACGAATTGTTACTCAATTCAATCAATTTAATTAATCAGTTACAATTCAACGATCTCATCTATCTCTAGATGCGCGATGTCCGTCATGACAACTTGGCACAGTTTATGGGGGCATGCGTGGACAATCCCAACATTTGCATTTTGTTCCAGTATTGTGCAAAAGGCAGCTTACAGGTAATTCATTTGATACCTTTAAGGTGGCTTAAAATAGTTTTCAGCACTTATATTTGGATGGGTCCTTATAACTACTCTTTATCACTTGATGCTTCAATCATGGTATCAAAACACTGCCCAATCATTGGTGAACACGCTGTTATCATTTTCGTGACCCAATAGGTTACTATAGCAACAATATGACCTCCTAAAAACACCCTTAATTGGAGCTTTAGGGGCTTACAATTCAAAAACGGCACGGTGAATTTCTTTTATATTGTCAACTTTTGACCTTAAATGCAATGGCTCTATCACACATTTGTGCTCCTATGCGCCGGCATGCGTACATGCAACTGTGGACAGCTGTTTCGTCTTGGTTGGAAGATGTTAGCATGACATAACCAGAAGCAGGAGCGCATGAACGGTTGTTACATGTGAGAGCTTGGCTATTCAGAACATGTCGAAACATAACAAATCACCGTAAAACCACCAAAGATAATTAAAAATACTTTCAGGAACAAAGGCAACTTTAGGCAAAGCAATAAGATTTCGCTTCACCATGCAATATCGATAATGGGGGAGGCTGAGTAGGGTCCTTTAAGCTTCATCGCCTCTTGCTGCAGAAAATCTCTTAAAATCGCCGACGTTGTGCCGTTGTGTACACCAGCTGCTAAAGTAGAGCTTGTTTTAAGCCCCAGCCCCAACTGCTCTTGGTGTATAATCCAGCACTGAGATAGAAGTTCATAAAATTATCCTTTAAGCAACAGTCATTAATTTTTGTCATGCGTGCCCTCAGTATCCGAGCCTCTAGCTCGGATACTGAGGGCAACGTCAATCCCACGCTATGACTTGAATAAATGGATTGATTGATTGATTGATTGTAATGCATTGAGCAATTTCTATCTTAGGATATCCTTGAAAACGAAG
Source organism: Platygyra sinensis (assembly GCA_019787425.1). NCBI lineage: Eukaryota > Metazoa > Cnidaria > Anthozoa > Scleractinia > Merulinidae > Platygyra > Platygyra sinensis. The sequence continues at coordinate 22,374 of JAHPZR010044202.1, forward strand.
ATGTTAAACTGGACACCATGTTTGTGACGTCACTAGTAACGGATATTGTTAAGGTAATCATTGCTGATCAGCAATCTTTTGCAAATGCTTGAAACCCGTTTCAAACTGATAAAGAAACACGCTGTATCCTTGACTACCTTTTCTTGTTTAGGGAATGGCTTATCTTCACAGTACAGAAATAAAATCGCACGGGAATTTGAAATCGTCAAACTGTGTGGTGGATGGTCGCTGGGTGCTGAAGATTACAGATTACGGGCTCACCAAGTTTCGAGCAAATCAGGCTGAAAGAGAAGAAGGGGATTACGCCAGATTTTATCGTGAGTCTATGTTAGCAGTTAGTATCTTGAAAAAGAAAACCGAAGTTGTATCCTTTCTCCCAGCATCAAAGTTTTTGAACAACTACAAACTAGCCAATAAACTTGTTGCTGCGCAAGTAAGAACGCCTCCTATAATATTTGATGCAACATTCGAACATGGTTCTTAGAAGTGAATATTAGAATTTTGTATACCAGTTATTCACAGAATTCTTTATTATCTAGCTTTGGAAAAGATGTAATTATATTAAAGGCACGATTTTTAAGTGTGATTACGATGCGTGCTTGAGAGCCAGCAAATAGAATTAGATCCAGTTCTTTTCACGATTTGTAACTTTCACTTGAATGCTGCTTGCACCCAAGTACTGGTACATATCAACGTCAGCCCACTTTTAACCTTGTCGAATGTTGGTGGAAACGTTGTTCGTGTCACTTGAAGTGGACATGATTTATTTTTGATGCCCACCTTGCTGATAACGAATCGAATTTGTCTTTTTTTTCTTCAGGCATGATATGGACAGCACCCGAGATATTGCGTTTGGCGAAAGAACACCAGGGCCACGGGACACAGAAGGGCGATGTTTACAGCTTTGCTATTATATGCCAAGAGATGCTGACTCGCTCTGGTCCTTTCGACATGACCTACTACCATACCGAACCAAAAGGTACAGGCGATCTTCTTTATTCAATCAACTACCAGTGTCATGTTTGAATTCGAAGTGTTTCTGAATCCTGTCCAAACGGACTCGCAAATGGTCGCAAGTAGCCGCATATTGAACTTGCGTTAAGACTTAGGTTGGGTGGCCAAAATGACTCGCAAGTTTCCTCGCAAGCACACGAGGTCGCAATAAAACCCATTTCGAGGCAGAAATATCTGCATTTTATTACGTCTCTCAACTTGCATCAGGACTTGGGTTGGGTAGCCTGCATCGCAGACGCACCCTTCTGCGGGTTGCTAACGAGTAAAGTTTCCGTCAGCACGCGCAGGCTAGGGTTGGCTGACCAAACCAAAACCTTGCATTGACTTGCGTGCAAATTTTATCGCGATCAAAGTGAGCGCAATTCATCGCAAGTCAATGCTAGTGTACAAAATTAAAGACCTGGCCAAACGGAGTCAGAAGTAAACCCAAGTTTCCACTGATTTTCAACTCCGTTTTGCTAGGGCTTTAAACCGATGCTGTTTAAAAAAGTGATATGGATGAATGGGGGGATACATTGCTTGCGAACGGACACTCTGAATAGGCAAGAGGAAAATAAAGCCAGTGCAATATCATTTCATTGCTGCAAAGGCTCCCCCAGGAAGTGTTTCGAGTGACTTTTACACTTCCCTCCTCAAATGTACTAGTTAACGATCACTTGACGTTAATTGTTTTTGTCCTCTTCGTTAATTTTTTTTTACAATCCCAGAAATTGTCCAGCGAGTGATGATGAAGGAGTTTCCTCCTTTTCGTCCAAGGCTTAGCAACATCGCAAAACAGTACGACGTCCCTGGCTTGGTACAAATAACGGAAAAATGTTGGAATGAGCAGCCCGAAGCTAGACCTGAATTTGAGGATTTAAAGCGACAAATCCGAAAGATGTCCGTTGGAAGGTAACTCTTTATAGCCACAGCTAATACCTTAGAAGTCAGCCCAAGTCTTATCTTTTAATCAGCAGCCCGCAATTCCACTTGTTGAATACGATACATGTAAGTAAAAATTCTCTTACGGAAGTTAACTGTTCTAGGAACCCAAGTCACGATACAAAACCACTGCCACATAACGTCCAAAGGATACTTTCTTGGCAACAAAAACTTGAGAGACGTTTCAAAATACTACCCTCTAGGATCCGTAACGTCTACCACAGTCCATCTTTTGGTGAATCAAAGAGTTCAAGTGATTTTCCTGTTGCACTCACTAAATTTTGCATTACTTAGCTACTGCCAAAAAGTAGAACGGCACTTTCTAAACGATGTTGCTATGGTGGCTGTTTGCAGGCAAACGAACATAATGGACAACATGGTGAATATGTTGGAAAAGTACGCGAACAATCTCGAAAGCCTAGTGGAGGAAAGAACATCACAATTGGCAGAGGAAAAACGAAAAACTGACAATTTGCTTCACAGAATGCTTCCTCCGTAAGTTTGATTTATAGTATAAGATCATTTTTTATTTGCACTGTCAAGCGCGGATTCTAGTTTAGATAAATCGTTATGCATGTTTAGCAAGGAAAGGTACTTTATCCTCAAGGAACCTTTTTTACATCCAAGCTCATTCAAATGTAGCACACACGCAAGATTACAGGCAAGCTACATCAACCCAGGGACACGAGGAGAGATCTACAACAACAACAACACCTTTATTTGCACCTTAATTAAATAATTATTAAATAAATAACATTTACAGAGAAATAAATAAATTTAAAAAAAGTGCATGGCTGTCCGAAATAACCACTAGGCTAGTAAAATAGGGCAGCCATCCTTAACGTATTGAATACAGTAATTTTTAATGGTGTCAGGTACATAAGACTTATTAACGTAACAACACACAAACACACAACAAAAGCGCTATAGTTTTAAAATAAAAATAAAATTTAGCGAAAATAAGCAGGAAAATAAAGTATGTATGCAGATTAACGAGCGGAAGAAGGGAGATGTATTGTACAATTAATTCAGTTAGTAGCTTGCAATAATACTTGATTTTAGCGTTTTCTTAAATTGTTTAAGTGACAGAAGCTTAATGTTGTCATTGATAGCATTCCAGATCTTAGCACCTTGATATCTAATATTAATATTTGTTTTTGTTTCGGGCAGAGCATAAGTCATTCTAGAGGAAAGCCTTGCATTGTAATTATGGGTTTCTTTTATCGAAGTGAAAAAAACCTTAAAATTAGTAGGAAGAAGTTGGTTTTTAAATTTGTACACAAATTAAAAACAGCATTGTGAACAGTTACTTCATCAAATAATGCAAGAACAGCTTATTCCTAAGAACAATGGCAGAATACAACAGCTTAAGTGTCATCCAACGTACGCCAGTTCAAACCAGAGAACCCTTCCAGACTTGGCTAACGGCACATTTTAACATTAATTTGAGAATTTAATTTTTTTTGTAAGAGCACCATGCGCAGCATAGCATTACTTTGCATTATCTTAACTTGATCACATGCACCTACACCAGCATTCCGTGGCGGGATTGGCAACCTTAATTTTGCCATGTATAAATGTAAATGTAGTGTACTGCCAAATGCTCAGGGCAATCCGACGCATTGTGTTCTTCGAGCAACCCTTCAGGATAAGGCGGAGGGAAATAGCACACTCACTTCATGTGACGGGAACAAGGTTATGACTGTGTGGGTTTCTTAGCTCTTGAGCATATCTTATCCTTCCCTTTTATTTTCAGATCCGTTGCACGCGATCTGGTTCAAGGAAAAAGCGTTGTACCTGAAAACTTCGACGAGGTATCAATTTTCTTTAGTGATATCGTCGGGTTTACGTCCTTGTCTTCGGAAAGCACTCCTTTCCAGGTAGGATGTGAAAACCCTTTCAGTTTCAATAGGCTCTAACAAAATAAGTTACTCATGCCACGCAATTTTTAAACTATCGATTTAGATTTACTGTAAAAAAAAGATTTCATTACAATATTAAGCCACATCAGCCTTGGCTGGTTTTCATGCCAGTCCTCTATCATGGAATTTGGAGATGTTGGCGTTTCATGGAGCTGATAAAACCATAAAAACCCGGAGAAAAACCCTCACGGCAAGGCGACAACCAACAAATAAAATCAACCCATATATGGCGCCGGACCGGCAGAATTGAATCCGGATCACACTGGTGGGAGGGGAGCACTCTCACCACTGCGCAAATTCTGATCCTCAAATTTTATTACCCGAGGATAAGAGAATAAGAGGATCTAGAGAATCTAGAGAGTTCGCAGATGTTCAGGTCATTTCCGTTTGCATACTAACAATACTTAACGTTGCAGTTATTCTCTTACAATGGCCTGCAGCTACACATTACTTATTTACACATAACTTTTTTACATTACTTACGTAAGTGATAAACCACTCTGATTAATCGAAAAGTAAATAGAACAAAGAAACACTTTTCTTTAAATATATACCTCAATAACAATTTAAAAACACTACTTGCAAAAAAGTCAAAAACACTACAAATAGTTTATATTTAGCTGCTTTCATAAACTACAAGTAGATAACCACAAGAGTTTAGAGACTCTTGTTTGGGTTCTTATGTCGTATCTCTGTCTATCTTCAGGTTGTTGAAACTTTTAAATGATCTGTACACTTTGTTTGATGACATCATCGGTAACTATGACGTGTATAAGGTTAGTGCAAAATTAGACTTTGAATAGGATATGTGGCATATATTACGCTTGGTCGTGACTACGTGAAAAAATGTCAATAAGGATAAGTATGAGACTCCAGCAGTAAGTGGAATGTAATGTTATTACTGACTGGCCGACATCTTTTTCAAAATTATATTTCCGTTATATTTCTGTTGTTCTGTATTATTAAGATCGATTACTCTGGAATTAAGTGGTTGGATATCAATTCTTTCGGCGGGCAGTTTCTTTAAACTAACTTCCCATTCATTTCTTGCTAGGTGGAGACAATTGGTGACGCTTACATGGTTGTGTCAGGGCTTCCAATCAGAAACGGTCATCAGCACGCTGGGGAGATAGCCAGCATGGCACTACACATGCGCACAGAGATATATAACTTTAAAATACGTCCACAGACCATCAGAACAACTAAAGCTTAGGATCGGAATGCATAGCGGTAAGTAGGAACGTTCAAGTACCCGCGGTGAAAGCTAAGTGCCATGTTATAATCATCGCAGTTATATCATACGCAGTTTAAGCAGCTGTGAAATTAAGGGGGCTTGAAAAAATTCAGGCGTAAACGAGATTTGAATCCATGACCTTAGCGATACCGCTGCAATGTTTTACCAGCTGAGCTACCAAGCCAACTGGGAGCTGGTCACGTTGTGAGTTTGTAATATGCCCTAGATGGTGAAGATACAAGTATAGTACGATATATTCATATTCTCATTTGAATACTCCTACATTCAGTGATGGGATCAATAACAGTATCTGGGCAATCTGCGCACCTACCCCTCCCCTAACCCAACATGTTACAATGAGTTAATAAGTTAGTGTTAATGTTGGGTTAGGGGAGGGGTAGGTGTTGCAGTTGCCTAGATACTGATATTGATCCCAGTGATGTTTGTGCCTTTTTCTATTACCGTCTCAACAGGTCCTGTCGTTGCTGGTGTAGTCGGTAACACTATGCCTCGATACTGTTTGTTTGGCGACACGGTCAATACCGCTTCAAGAATGGAATCAAACGGAGAAGGTAAGT
>JAHPZR010044204.1:0-15717 GCA_019787425.1 Platygyra sinensis
TAACCCTTTAATGCCCAATAGTGACTTATAGATTTTACTCTGTCTAACGCCAGACGATTTTACTCGTCAAAGGGAGGCCCCTTGGGCACTAAAGGGTTAAACAACTATCTCCTTTAACCCTTTAATGCCCAATAGTGACTTATAGATTTTACTCTGTCTAACGCCAGACGATTTTACTCGTCAAAGGGAGGCCCCTTGGGCACTAAAGGGTTAACCAATCAATTGTGTCCTGATAAGATGACAAACTGTCATGACCTCTCTGAGCTTTCAGCATTTGCAAAATCAAAACAAAAGTGAATTACTATTTACACCAACAATTACAAAAAACATGTCCAATTACATAGGTACATGCAATTGCACCTAGGAAGGTTTTTTGAGTTAATTATTAAATAAAAAATAACCTCAATTTGGCTAAAAAATATGCAAGGGTATCTGTGCACAGAAATTATCAGTTCTGAGAAGCAAAAACTTTTCCTGAGAACATACAGTAGCTCATGAAAAGCTGTCAGCTTTAAGGAACAGATGCATGTATTGTCCAATATTGTCTGAGCATATTTTTGCACTAAATGGAGGTTAGTGTGTTTATTTATTATCCTTCAAATATTTTTTGCAACATGGCAGGTTGAAAATTGGGAAATATTACTTGGATATTCCCCAGTTTCAGTTTGGGTACACTGCATATTCAGTCATGTAGTGCATTTAGACCAATTATATGTGAGAAAAATATTTGATGGATTGTATGCATTGTACTGTCGTACAGCATACTTCAACACATTACAGAGAGTAATCTCTCTCCTCCCCTCCAAAAAAGTGACTGATGATTCATCACATTAACCTGTATGTGGTAAATAATTTAAGATATCAACAAAAACGATTGTTTTTTTATTCCAAACAGCACTCACCAACTTCCTTGTACATATAATCTACAATAACAGCTGCTAGCCAACCAGAAATTATTGTGAGAAACACTATGGAGAAAGCCGCTGCACCACCACTCCAGTTTATCTAAAGAGAATACATGTGAAACAGTGTTATTTGAACTTGCATCTACTCAATGTACCTAATCATACCTTTTTGGTACGCTTTGGCGGCATATCAGGCGAGTTTGGTTGAGCCATGGTTTGTATTGCGTCTCGCCAAAATACCCATGGCGAGACCAAACGAGCCTGATATGCCGCCAAAGTGTACCAAAAAGGTACAGTTAGGTATTTACCATACCCAAATTCAGCCCAAAATGTAGTGTTATGGAAAATCTGCCAGGTATTTTACTGAGTGGCCCACAACAAGAATAATATGAGTCAACAAACGCTGACAGGTCCTGACAAATGGGACAAAAAGTGATGAATAAAAAATAACTTTACTTTGAGTGTTATAAAGCGAGCAAAGTGACAAATCGTGGTAGAAAAATATGTGTAAATCCTTTCTCTGCAAAACTGTTACTGGCATTTAAAAACAAGCAAGCAAAAATTACAGTATCAACGCAGTAGGCGAGCATCTTTAGTTTTGGTGGGAACGTTTTTTGTGCCTTTTTTTGACGCAAAACACCAGCTAAATCTTAAATTACAAGTTGTCTGTTTATTGGCAAAACCTCTGCAGTTTATAGTATGGTAACATTGCTCTACTTTAAAGTGACCATGATATCGTGGGATATCAGGTCAGTGATTTGATATTGTATGATATCAGGACAGTAGAGTTGGCTTCTGATTGGCTAATTGCGAATTTTGGTACTGTAATGAACGATAACACAGGAGTTCCATTGTTGAAGACAAAAAAGGTCAAACATATTATAACACAAAGACGCGTAAGATCCGTCCTAAAAGATAGAGATGTATACCACGCCATAGAAAATACAGCCAATCAGAATAATTGAGCAGGAGGTCTGTACGGGAGAATCTTGACTGAACTGAACTTAACGCAGTGAGGTCTGTACACACGAGCAAGGTCAAAATTCTCCCATACAAACCAACTTAATTCAGTTAATAAGATGTGTATTTTATATGGCGTAAACAAGGACAATTTAATTTGTTTAATGTAACTGGTTACTGCTTGTACTACTGTAACTGACATTTTGCTTGTGAAAGGCAATGAGCCAAGTTTAATTCTGCCAAAGTTTGCTGGTCTTCTTTTAATACTTTTTTTTCATCAGGCCTTTGGGTGCTTCCATAAATAAATATTGATAGAAGAAAATAGTCAATGATTTTGCATTTAAGGGGCAACGTTTTTGCGGCAAAACATTACCGGTCTTGATGGGAAAATCTAGACTGCTTTCAATATCAGTTTCAGCCAACCAAATGCAGTGAGGCATGTACACACGACCAAGATCAAGTTTCTCCCATACAGACCGACTAAGCTCAGTCAGTAAGATATTTATTGTATGGCAAACAAGAAAAAATCATTTTGTTTAATGTAACTGGTTTGTACTACACTGTAACTAACATTTTGCTTGCGAATGGTGATGAGCTGAATTTAATTGCCGGCAAAGTTTGTACGTCCTTATTAATTTTTTTTTTCTCATAAGGCTTTTTGGCACTTCCATAAGTATTGTTACATATTTAACAATTATTCGCCGAAGGCGAAGTGAATCACGGCGAATATTCCCCGAGACGTCGTCTCGGGGAATATTCGCCGTGATTCACTTCGCCTTCGGCGAATAATTGTTAAATATGTAACAATACTTATGGAAGTGCCAAAAAGCCTTATGAGAAAAAAAAAATTAATAAGGACGTACAAACTTTGCCGGCAATTAAATTCAGCTCATCACCATTCGCAAGCAAAATGTTAGTTACAGTGTAGTACAAACCAGTTACATTAAACAAAATGATTTTTTCTTGTTTGCCATACAATAAATATCTTACTGACTGAGCTTAGTCGGTCTGTATGGGAGAAACTTGATCTTGGTCGTGTGTACATGCCTCACTGCATTTGGTTGGCTGAAACTGATATTGAAAGCAGTCTAGATTTTCCCATCAAGACCGGTAATGTTTTGCCGCAAAAACGTTGCCCCTTAAATGCAAAATCATTGACTATTTTCTTCTATCAATATTTATTTATGGAAGCACCCAAAGGCCTGATGAAAAAAAAAGTATTAAAAGAAGACCAGCAAACTTTGGCAGAATTAAACTTGGCTCATTGCCTTTCACAAGCAAAATGTCAGTTACAGTAGTACAAGCAGTAACCAGTTACATTAAACAAATTAAATTGTCCTTGTTTACGCCATATAAAATACACATCTTATTAACTGAATTAAGTTGGTTTGTATGGGAGAATTTTGACCTTGCTCGTGTGTACAGACCTCACTGCGTTAAGTTCAGTTCAGTCAAGATTCTCCCGTACAGACCTCCTGCTCAATTATTCTGATTGGCTGTATTTTCTATGGCGTGGTATACATCTCTATCTTTTAGGACGGATCTTACGCGTCTTTGTGTTATAATATGTTTGACCTTTTTGTCTTCAACAATGGAACTCCTGTGTTATCGTTCATTACAGTACCAAAATTCGCAATTAGCCAATCAGAAGCCAACTCTACTGTCCTGATATCATACAATATCAAATCACTGACCTGATATCCCACGATATCATGGTCACTTTAAAGTAGAGCAATGTTACCATACTATAAACTGCAGAGGTTTTGCCAATAAACAGACAACTTGTAATTTAAGATTTAGCTGGTGTTTTGCGTCAAAAAAAGGCACAAAAAACGTTCCCACCAAAACTAAAGATGCTCGCCTACTGCGTTGATACTGTAATTTTTGCTTGCTTGTTTTTAAATGCCAGTAACAGTTTTGCAGAGAAAGGATTTACACATATTTTTCTACCACGATTTGTCACTTTGCTCGCTTTATAACACTCAAAGTAAAGTTATTTTTTATTCATCACTTTTTGTCCCATTTGTCAGGACCTGTCAGCGTTTGTTGACTCATATTATTCTTGTTGTGGGCCACTCAGTAAAATACCTGGCAGATTTTCCATAACACTACATTTTGGGCTGAATTTGGGTATGGTAAATACCTAACTGTACCTTTTTGGTACACTTTGGCGGCATATCAGGCTCGTTTGGTCTCGCCATGGGTATTTTGGCGAGACGCAATACAAACCATGGCTCAACCAAACTCGCCTGATATGCCGCCAAAGCGTACCAAAAAGGTATGATTAGGTACATTGAGTAGATGCAAGTTCAAATAACACTGTTTCACATGTATTCTCTTTAGATAAACTGGAGTGGTGGTGCAGCGGCTTTCTCCATAGTGTTTCTCACAATAATTTCTGGTTGGCTAGCAGCTGTTATTGTAGATTATATGTACAAGGAAGTTGGTGAGTGCTGTTTGGAATAAAAAAACAATCGTTTTTGTTGATATCTTAAATTATTTACCACATACAGGTTAATGTGATGAATCATCAGTCACTTTTTTGGAGGGGAGGAGAGAGATTACTCTCTGTAATGTGTTGAAGTATGCTGTACGACAGTACAATGCATACAATCCATCAAATATTTTTCTCACATATAATTGGTCTAAATGCACTACATGACTGAATATGCAGTGTACCCAAACTGAAACTGGGGAATATCCAAGTAATATTTCCCAATTTTCAACCTGCCATGTTGCAAAAAATATTTGAAGGATAATAAATAAACACACTAACCTCCATTTAGTGCAAAAATATGCTCAGACAATATTGGACAATACATGCATCTGTTCCTTAAAGCTGACAGCTTTTCATGAGCTACTGTATGTTCTCAGGAAAAGTTTTTGCTTCTCAGAACTGATAATTTCTGTGCACAGATACCCTTGCATATTTTTTAGCCAAATTGAGGTTATTTTTTATTTAATAATTAACTCAAAAAACCTTCCTAGGTGCAATTGCATGTACCTATGTAATTGGACATGTTTTTTGTAATTGTTGGTGTAAATAGTAATTCACTTTTGTTTTGATTTTGCAAATGCTGAAAGCTCAGAGAGGTCATGACAGTTTGTCATCTTATCAGGACACAATTGATTGGTTAACCCTTTAGTGCCCAAGGGGCCTCCCTTTGACGAGTAAAATCGTCTGGCGTTAGACAGAGTAAAATCTATAAGTCACTATTGGGCATTAAAGGGTTAAAGGAGATAGTTGTTTAACCCTTTAGTGCCCAAGGGGCCTCCCTTTGACGAGTAAAATCGTCTGGCGTTAGACAGAGTAAAATCTATAAGTCACTATTGGGCATTAAAGGGTTAACAGCAGGCTGATGAGTAGCTCAGACAGGAAGCTGCATGTAGAGTGTATGTCATAAGTATATACTCAAGTCTAGGGTCTCATTCTTGTGTGCCAATCAGCTTGCCATTGCACTGTAAATACCCATAGAGATCAGCAGCTCACTTTGCCTCTATCGCTTACAACTTTCTGTCTTGTGTTAATTTATTTTATAGGTGCACTGGTGACCAACCGAGTGCTATGCCTTGTTCCATTAGTAGCCTGGTTTGAAGACTGGATGTTTATCAGAAAATTTGAGATGCTCGATGTTATGTACGTCACTATTGAGGTTGTTGGTAAGTATGGCACAGTTTACTTAAACTACGTTTGATGCATTACAGTAAGCACTGACTAATCAATAATGAGACCAGTTTCTACAAGCTAAACGTGATAACGCCAAAAATGTCTTGCAAGGGGCTGACCAGCTTCTAGGAGTCTAGGAGGATGTAAACAAAGCCAGACAGAACCCCTTAAGTACAAGAATCAAATACAATTAATCAATTTAACACCCAAAATCTTGACTTTCCTACAAAAGAGGTTTATATCTATCCCATCATGGAAGTTGTCAGTTTTTCTCTTCAACCCCCAAAAGAGGAAAAATCTGTGCACTTGTACATGTAAACTTCTCACCTAGTACAAGAAAATATGACCCAAAAATGCTGAAATTGGCAAAGTTCAAACTACATAACCTGTAGTAACGAAGCCTAACTTGTTTAAGAATCATACTATTGCCCTGTATCACTGTAAAACAGCTGGGCCATGCAAATTATAGCATATGTGTGCATGACTTTCAAAGCACAAAATGACAATTAGTGCCTGAACAGATTCCAGTAGCAAATTCCAGTCATCTTAGCAGCCCTGGGGGGGGGGGGGGGGGGAGGAGGGGCTCCCATATGAAAAGGTTTGGGATGCGCATCTAAAATTTGACTTAAACCCCTAAAGGTGACCAATCTGGGCGTGGCTCAAGCTTTTTTGGACCCCTAGCAAACGTTTGCGAATTAGAATCGTCCATGTCTCCCAAACACTCCCTGCCCCTACCCCTGCCCCTGCCCCTGCCCCTGCCCCTGCCATGCCCCCTGGGTTTAACAGCTAAGGTGGTTTGGTCATCCATAGTCAAGCATGCACAATTCCTGGCCAGTTACGTATGTAAAGTGCTTGTGGGTTTACATTGAAACAACAAACAGCACTAAATAGCAAACAAGATTTTAATAGTACATTGTACCCCACTATGGTCTGACCATGTTTGCAATGGATGGCACAAGTACTATAACTGGGCTAAACCAGTTCCAGTACTTATAGGGTTTGCTTTGAAAGGAAAAATGACACTGAATACCAAACCAGATATTTCACAAGTAAAAAGGAAATTCCAGCAGACTTAAACTACCCAATATGGTCTTCAGAGTGGAATAATGTGTGCGCAGAAAGTATGCGAATGCCTAGCCCTGCTTGTGCGCTCAGGTAATAATGCAGGCTGCAATGACAGATGCAATGGTGGAAAGAATGGCAAACTGATTATGAGGAACACAAGGAAGTCGTTCCGTTGATTTATTTACACCTGGGCAAGCATGAATTTTTTCCTTCAAGGTTCTCCCAGCCTTCTATGAAGATCCCTAGTACTAATACTATATTTACTTAGTGGTTTGTTTATAAATAGGCAATACATGAAGAGGGTTTGTGGAAAAACTGTGTCTTTGTACCAAAATTTCCTGTGTACCGTGGGAAAATATAGGATTCGCATATTTTCTTAATGTCAATATTGTCTGAAAAAAGATTGTTTCTGCACTAGAACGTTACACCAACATTCCATTAGTGATGAGAAAATGTTGCTACTCACTGGGAAAACTGGGATAGCATATTTAATTTGTAACTTTTTTTTACCTGAACGACGAAATTCCAGTCATTTTTTTCAAACTTGGAGCCTGGTGCGCAGCCTATACTTGCACATACTCATTATTGTCTTTGCTTCTGCTCTGAAGATATGGTCTGGTCATACCTAGACTATAATAGTCATGAATGACACAATTTATGCAACTGGGCTAAGCCAGTTATAAAGGTACATGCGGGATTTACCTTGAAAGGCCAAATGGCACTAAGTAGACCTTTTTAGCTTGGGTGTTTGTTTTGCCATTTCAGTCCACTTAAAATTATCCAATTAAATAATTTTTCATATAAACCCAACTGTCATAAAATATAAAACTAAGCATTCTCAAGAGTATCACCACTGGTCTAAAATGGGGCAAACAAGCCTCCCAATCTAAAATGTTCTTTACCTGATACTACGCTAAACCAGATTCTTATAGTAGATCACAAGTCATGTAATTAAGATGGTCAGTCATGTGCACAGTCGTGCATGGCACAGTAAACCAATTAACACAATAGACCTCGACACGAGACTCTGGGGAATACACCCCACAAACTCTAGTTATTCCCCAGAAACCCATACTGAGGTCTATTCTTTAGCCTCAATTTTAATTTATCCTGCCTCTGGGCTAAGTCAGTTAAAAGGCATGTAGGAATTTAACCGTTGAACTTGTTTATACTCTGTAGGTGTAGTTCTTGTGTTTGTTGGCCTGACAATTTCAAATATGGAGCCTGAGAATCTTGCAAATGTGCTTCGTAGACCATTACTTAGTGACCATGTGCAAGAGGTAAGCTAATACTTTCCATTGCTTCTTTCTTCGAAGACATCATTAAGTGCATAATAAACATTCAGCCAGGTTTCTCAAAGAGAATCGTCTGGTGGTTTTCCGTGGTCACCCAGGCCCTTGTTTAATGTTTGTGTTTTCTGGCAAGAAGTACCTAGAACAGAAGTTGTGCTGCAACCCTCCCTGGTTACGAGACTAGTCCTTCAGGTGTTATAGCCTTATGCTTTACATGTAGGCCCCCCCCCCCCCCTCCGCCACCCTCGAATATTTTTTCATCTCCCGTTTGGATTTTTTCCACAAAAAAATGATCAGTAAAAAGCAGATTACACAAAATAACTATTATACATGTAAAAAGCTCGTAAACATTTACCCAGGCTTCACAAAGTGAAGCTTGTAACCAGCGCCTAAGAGGGTTATGTCAGCCGAGGAGCCTTATAACTATTACTATTAAAAAATAAAGCCGGAAAAACGCGCTGAGAGGAAGCGAGGCTGCGATAACAAGCTAGCGATGACAGAAAAATAGTAAGCAAAGAGAAATACTATGGCCCCAGCCCATGAGTGAAACGGTGAGAGTATAAGCTTAAAGGAGCTGTGTCACGGCTAAACGGTTTGGAAAATTTAGCCTAAATTTTTCAATTTCGTTGTTGGTAATCCCTGTCAATCTTTGCCATCCTTAACCATCCTTGTTTCCTTATGGTTTATTATTACCTCTGTAGTGTTTTCCTATCTTTCAGGCTTCCTTCAATTTAAAGGTAATTTTGTCGATGGTCAAAATAACTCAAAATACCGTGACGTAGCCCCTTTAAGACACCCCGTAAGATTGACGGAATGCATAGTTGAAATGCGTCGGATTTCCAGCGACCAAGGAGGCGAATTTGTGCATCTGATAAGCCTTTTTCGGCAGCCCAAGAAGCGGCGCCGATTTGGAAAGAGGGAAACTTGTATTTGGCGGAATCAAGCCCACAAACGTTAGTGCTTGCCGAAGTTGTTGTGTAAATTGGCCATTTTTCACTGGAGATCCGTCAGCAAAACAAGGGCCGAGCGATGAACCCCTAACAGAGGAATAACGGTGTAAAATAAGGCACTGGGCAAAGCTCTTTTCCCAAGGAGCCGTGAGAAAGGACGCCTGTTAGTGTTGCGAAATTCTGTTTAAAGTCGAAATGAAGATCCCGTATTTGTACTAAACCTTTCAAATTCGCACCCTTGGCCGTGAGTTCACCGACAAGAAAAAAAAACATAGAAAGCTACCAAAAACACGGCTTGGTATAACAAAATTTGGAACACCGAAGAATTTGTACAAAGAATTCAATTGTCAGAACTACAAAAAACACGGAAGCCGGACTAACGTCATTCTTGTTTAAAATTTGGAGATGCTGTGCTACTTAAATAATAATTCGAAATACCTCCATAACCTTTTACCGCATTGCATACAGTCAGTAACCGGGAAGAGATGGAAACCATGGTTGATTTACACCGCGGCTTGTTATTCTTTTAAAAAACTTTATGTCAATTTGACAAGTCACAAGGGACATGGCCACTACTGAGACTACATGCTGTCTTTACAAAAATCGTTTTAAGAGCCGCTCTCTTTAAAATAGAAACTTTTAAGTTTTTTATATAGCACCATGTACAAATACACAAATATCTGCAAATATATTGTTTTAGTCTTGTACTTGTTGAGAAACTATTCTCAGTCGGCAGAGTAACGGTAGATCTATTCCGGAGGTCGTGGGTTCGATTCCCACCGAGGTCAAAAGATTTTTTCTTTGCCTCGTGTGGTTCCCTGTTTCCCTTTACTAGGGCTAACGTCCAGTGGGTTATTCATGGGTTTAAGTAGCACTATAATTTACACTTCAGAGTTAATTCTCTGGTTCCACTATTTGTGTTCCCAGTGCTACGCGGCACAACATTCATATGTACCCTTACTTTCTCTTCGCCGCGATTCACCATCTAAAATCGTCCCCGACTTTCTCTGTGCGACCTTGTAGCTCAGTCGGCAGAGTAACGGTAGATCTATTCCGGAGGTCGTGGGTTCGATTCCCACCGAGGTCAAAGATTTTTTCTTTGCCTCGTGTGGTTCCCTGTTTCCCTTTACTAGGGCTAACGTCCAGTGGGTTATTCATGGGTTTAAGTAGCACTATAATTTACACTTCAGAGTTAATTCTCTGGTTCCACTATTTGTGTTCCCAGTGCTACGCGGCACAACATTCATATATTCTCAGAGAATGATTCATTAGTTAAAGAAAACTCTATGAGAAATCTTCTTCCGACAGGGTATATACACAGAGTTTATTCTATGGGATAAATAAAAAGTTCATAGAAAGAATTTTTCAAGGCTAAAAACACACAAAAAGTGAAAAACCATCCATGTTTATATTTAACAATTATCCTGCGAAATCGCGCGGAATATCGTCTGATACTTAGCCGACGAGGCCGTAGGCCGCGTCGGCTAAAATCAGACGATATTCCGCGAGATTGAGCAGGATAATTGTTTTATTATTCAACAAATTGATAACAAAATTGATTTCCAAGCTCGTAACATTTTTAAACCTTTCTGTCGACATTTTTTCACTTCACTTTTTCTTCCCACGTACGAAGCTACGTATATCGCCGGATATCTGTTACCTACGGATGACAGATATCGAGAGCATCATGACCATATTTGGATAGTGTTACAATTTGTTGAACAATAAGAAAAGTTATACATCGGGCGCGTCTTTATATCAACACACTAATATATAGTCAACAATTATTCCACGAGCGCGCGTTGGATGAGTTGACTATAATCGTCACATTTCCAACAAGTGCGAGTGGAGTTGCCGTTTCATTAAATTAAAAAACGCCCCAAAATATTGAAAACTAAAATAAAACAAAACTAAAAATGCCCCGAAATTACGCACACGCTGACCACATTTGTAGAGCATGGTATAATGGATTAGCCAATGAATACTCTTGCATTGCATTATCCAATGATCCATTTTTTTAATAACAGAATTTATCCCATTCCCAGTGGGGGTCATATGAGGTATGAGGTATAGTCTTCTTCTTTACAAAGCCCTCAGAAGTGTTCTGATCAAATCACAGAGGGTTTAACAATTCGGCCAATCAGTTGAACAACAGGATTCCTGACGCGACCTCTAGAGCCGCCGGTTGCCTCCTTTGCCCTGATTACTGGGCAGATAAACGTTAAGGCTTTCACCTTCCGCTGCTCGAATTTCTTTTTAAAATTTAACTGAGTAACGCATACCAACCAGTTAGAAGACATGGTTTCAAATTATCCTAATTACTGTAGCAGGTATTTCGGCAAGTTGCGAGAAACTATAAATTCATCAACGCCGTAAACTCAAACATAAAACATTAGACAAGCAAGTATGTTTCTAAACTTCTCATACTGTTTTTACAAAGGTATAATAAACAGTTTTAGCTTTTTATATGCTTTAAAAATATAGATATCTGTACACGTGCAAAAAGCATATTCCTGTTTATACTATGGTAAAACAAGTTTACACTTAGCCATGTCTAAGACCTTACGCACTATCCAAGCGCTATAATAACCTGTACCATCATACTTGTTCATTACTGATGGCGTGTCTAAAATTTGTATCTCTGCTCCAGAGCAACATTAGCGACCACATTAAAACGGACATGAAGTGCTGCATTGTGTTCCTCACAAGTGATGATGATGATGATGACGATGGCGATGACTACAACGACGACGACGACGTCGACGCTGTTGATGCGGCCGCTGATCATATTGATGAAGATGAAGATTTTTAGCGAAGGACTTGCTACAGAAACACATTGGGGAGTATCACTGATCTTGTCTCGGTACCTCCACCAGGGGAGGGAAGGGATTTCGTCCCGTGTTTAGGGTCCGTGACTGGAGGTAGCTCGCGTCTTTCACTTCCTCGTCGGAAGTCATGGCGTCTTCAATTTCTCTAACGTCCTGGTAGAACTGTGATGTGTCTGAAGTCTGTTACAGAGAAAAGAGACAATCGAGTAATCACCGGGCGGCGTATCTTCACAGTGTCTATAGGGGAATTTATGTGCACAGTTGGCCTAATTACCATTAGCCACTTGTGGAGGCGCAGTGGATGCATGGTTGTTGTGTCTTGGGAAAGACACTACTCTCACGATGTGAAGTACTTATGGAATAATCCATAATTGAACTGCGGTTTATATCGATGAAAGTAAAGAATGATCATCGCAGTAAACTTTCCAATTTAATTTGACAGAAGAACCTGAAAAAATCAGGGCTTCATAATTATTTCATATATACTTCACATTAATTCACTCATCACGGGAGATATGAACTCAATAAATCGACCTCGCTCCCAATGTGTGGCGTCATAGCTCAGTTGGTATCGCACCGGTATCGCGGAGGTCACGGGTTCGAATCCCGTTGAATCCCTGATTTTTTTCAGGCTTCTTCTTTTCAATTGCTTAAATTAGAAAATTTACTGCGATGATCATTCTTCACGTTGACACTACTCTCACAGTGCCTCGCTCCACCCAGGTGTATAACGTAATGCTGGGGGGGGGGGGGGGGGGGGAATTAATCCATACAGGGGGAGTAAAAATACTCGCAGTCCCTTCATGCAACAGAAACAGGAGATAATCACCGCCCTGATACACTTCTTAGCTTGTATGTAGAAGTTTCCTTTATCCTTAGCGCTTCAGTCTCTGACCAAGCTACTAAACTATCACCGGGGCTAAAAACGTCAGCATCGCAAATTCAAGTCGGACAGTTTTTCTTGAAGGTCTTGTTGAACAAGTACCTCATTTGCCGCCGACGCAGCACAAGATGAGGTTTTTCAGAAACTAACTGTAAGACGGGTTTATTTCTCCGGCTCGGACGGTTTAGGATATACTGTAAGGCATAGCTAGGCCATCCATAAAACAACCATTACCCTGTCAAATATCTGGTGACTTAAATGGCAGGAAAACGCACATGATAACTTTTATGGACAAGGAGTAAATTGTACGAATCATTAACACACACCTCTCAACATTTCTCCTAAAGTATTGCTATTGTTTAATTTTAATCCGTTCTTTTTTTTACGGAGTACCATTTTTTCATATCCCAAAAGTTAATAAGGCTCCTGGCTGACATACCCTCTTAGGCGCTGGTTACAAGCTTCACTTTGTGAAGCCTGGGTAAATGTTTACGAGCTTTTTACATGTATAATAGTTATTTTGTGTAATCTGCTTTTTACTGATCATTTTTTTGTGGAAAAAATCCAAACGGGAGATGAAAAAATATTCGAGGGTGGCGGAGGGGGGGGGGGGGGCTACATGTAAAGCATAAGGCTATAACACCTGAAGGACTAGTCTCGTAACCAGGGAGGGTTGCAGCACAACTTCTGTTCTAGGTACTTCTTGCCAGAAAACACAAACATTAAACAAGGGCCTGGGGTGACCACGGAAAAACCACCAGACGATTCTCTTTGAGAAACCTGGCTGAATGTTTATTATGCACTTAATGATGTCTTCGAAGAAAGAAGCAATGGAAAGTATTAGCTTACCTCTTGCACATGGTCACTAAGTAATGGTCTACGAAGCACATTTGCAAGATTCTCAGGCTCCATATTTGAAATTGTCAGGCCAACAAACACAAGAACTACACCTACAGAGTATAAACAAGTTCAACGGTTAAATTCCTACATGCCTTTTAACTGACTTAGCCCAGAGGCAGGATAAATTAAAATTGAGGCTAAAAGAATAGACCTCAGTATGGGTTTCTGGGGAATAACTAGAGTTTGTGGGGTGTATTCCCCAGAGTCTCGTGTCGAGGTCTATTGTGTTAATTGGTTTACTGTGCCATGCACGACTGTGCACATGACTGACCATCTTAATTACATGACTTGTGATCTACTATAAGAATCTGGTTTAGCGTAGTATCAGGTAAAGAACATTTTAGATTGGGAGGCTTGTTTGCCCCATTTTAGACCAGTGGTGATACTCTTGAGAATGCTTAGTTTTATATTTTATGACAGTTGGGTTTATATGAAAAATTATTTAATTGGATAATTTTAAGTGGACTGAAATGGCAAAACAAACACCCAAGCTAAAAAGGTCTACTTAGTGCCATTTGGCCTTTCAAGGTAAATCCCGCATGTACCTTTATAACTGGCTTAGCCCAGTTGCATAAATTGTGTCATTCATGACTATTATAGTCTAGGTATGACCAGACCATATCTTCAGAGCAGAAGCAAAGACAATAATGAGTATGTGCAAGTATAGGCTGCGCACCAGGCTCCAAGTTTGAAAAAAATGACTGGAATTTCGTCGTTCAGGTAAAAAAAGTTACAAAATTAAATATGCTATCCCAGTTTTCCCAGTGAGTAGCAACATTTTCTCATCACTAATGGAATGTTGGTGTAACGTTCTAGTGCAGAAACAATCTTTTTTCAGACAATATTGACATTAAGAAAATATGCGAATCCTATATTTTCCCACGGTACACAGGAAATTTGGTACAAAGACACAGTTTTTCCACAAACCCTCTTCATGTATTGCCTATTTATAAACAAACCACTAAGTAAATATAGTATTAGTACTAGGGATCTTCATAGAAGGCTGGGAGAACCTTGAAGGAAAAAATTCATGCTTGCCCAGGTGTAAATAAATCAACGGAACGACTTCCTTGTGTTCCTCATAATCAGTTTGCCATTCTTTCCACCATTGCATCTGTCATTGCAGCCTGCATTATTACCTGAGCGCACAAGCAGGGCTAGGCATTCGCATACTTTCTGCGCACACATTATTCCACTCTGAAGACCATATTGGGTAGTTTAAGTCTGCTGGAATTTCCTTTTTACTTGTGAAATATCTGGTTTGGTATTCAGTGTCATTTTTCCTTTCAAAGCAAACCCTATAAGTACTGGAACTGGTTTAGCCCAGTTATAGTACTTGTGCCATCCATTGCAAACATGGTCAGACCATAGTGGGTACAATGTACTATTAAAATCTTGTTTGCTATTTAGTGCTGTTTGTTGTTTCAATGTAAACCCACAAGCACTTTACATACGTAACTGGCCAGGAATTGTGCCATGCTTGACTATGGATGACCAAACCACCTTAGGCTGTTAAACCCAGGGGGCATGGCAGGGGCAGGGGCAGGGGCAGGGGCAGGGTAGGGGCAGGGAGTGTTTGGGAGACATGGACGATTCTAATTCGCAAACGTTTGCTAGGGGTCCAAAAAAGCTTGAGCCACGCCCAGATTGGTCACCTTTAGGGGTTTAAGTCAAATTTTAGATGCGCATCCCAAACCTTTTCATATGGGAGCCCCTCTCTCCCCCCCCCCCCCCCCCCCAGGGCTGCTAAGATGACTGGAATTTGCTACTGGAATCTGTTCAGGCACTAATTGTCATTTTGTGCTTTGAAAGTCATGCACACATATGCTATAATTTGCATGGCCCAGCTGTTTTACAGTGATACAGGGCAATAGTATGATTCTTAAACAAAGTTAGGCTTCGTTACTACAGGTTATGTAGTTTGAACTTTGCCAATTTCAGCATTTTTGGGTCATATTTTCTTGTACTAGGTGAGAAGTTTACATGTACAAGTGCACAGATTTTTCCTCTTTTGGGGGTTGAAGAGAAAAACTGACAACTTCCATGATGGGATAGATATAAACCTCTTTTGTAGGAAAGTCAAGATTTTGGGTGTTAAATTGATTAATTGTATTTGATTCTTGTACTTAAGGGGTTCTGTCTGGCTTTGTTTACATCCTCCTAGACTCCTAGAAGCTGGTCAGCCCCTTGCAAGACATTTTTGGCGTTATCACGTTTAGCTTGTAGAAACTGGTCTCATTATTGATTAGTCAGTGCTTACTGTAATG
>JAHPZR010044205.1:0-27733 GCA_019787425.1 Platygyra sinensis
TTAACCAATCAATTGTGTCCTGATAAGATGACAAACTGTCATGACCTCTCTGAGCTTTCAGCATTTGCAAAATCAAAACAAAAGTGAATTACTATTTACACCAACAATTACAAAAAAACATGTCCTAATTACATAGGTACATGCAATTGCACCTAGGAAGGTTTTTTGAGTTAATTATTAAATAAAAAATAACCTCAATTTGGCTAAAAAATATGCAAGGGTATCTGTGCACAGACATTATCAGTTCTGAGAAGCAAAACCTTTTCCTGAGAACATACAGTAGCTCATGAAAAGCTGTCAGCTTTAAGGAACAGATGCATGTATTGTCCAATATTGTCTGAGCATATTTTTGCACTAAATGGAGGTTGTGTGTTTATTTATTATCCTTCAAATATTTTTTGCAACATGGCAGGTTGAAAATTGGGAAATATTACTTGGATATTCCCCAGTTTCAGTTTGGGTACACTGCATATTCAGTCATGTAGTGCATTTAGACCAATTATATGTGAGAAAAATATTTGATGGATTGTATGCATTGTACTGTCCTACAGCATACTTCAACACATTACAGAGAGTAATCTCTCTCCTCCCCTCCAAAAAAGTGACTGATGATACATCACATTAACCTGTATGTGGTAAATAATTTAAGATATCAACAAAAACGATTGTTTTTTTATTCCAAACAGCACTCACCAACTTCCTTGTACATATAATCTACAATAACAGCTGCTAGCCAACCAGAAATTATTGTGAGAAACACTATGGAGAAAGCCGCTGCACCACCACTCCAGTTTATCTAAAGAGAAGTACATGTGAAACAGTGTTATTTGAACTTGCATCTACTCAATATACCTAATCATACCTTTTTGGTACGCTTCGGCAGCATATCAGGCGAGCTTGGTTCGAGCCATGGTTTGTATTGCGTCTCGCCAAAATACCCATGGCGAGACCAAACGAGCCTGATATGCCGCCGAAGTGTACCAAAAAGGTACAGTTAGGTATTTACCATACCCAAATTCAGCCCAAAATGTAGCGGTATGGAAAAATCTGCCAGGTATTTTACCGAGTGGCCCACAACGAGAATAATATGAGTCAACAAACGCTGACAGGTCCTGACAAATGGGACAAAAAGTGATGAATAAAAAATAACTTTACTTTGAGTGTTATAAAGCGAGCAAGGTGACAAATCGTGGTAGAAAAATATGTGTAAATCCTTTGTCTGCAAAACTGTTACTGGCATTTAAAAACAAGCAAGCAAAAATTACGAGTATCAACGCAGTAGGCGAGTATCCTCAGTTTAGTTTTGGTGGGAACGTTTTTTGTGCCTTTTTTTGACGCAAAACACCAGCTAAATCTTAAATTACAAGTTGTCTGTTTATTGGCAAAACCTCTGCAGTTTATAGTATGGTAACATTGCTCTACTTTAAAGCGACCATGATATCGTGGGATATCAGGTCAGTGACTTTGATATTGTATGATATCAGGACAGTAGAGTTGGCTTCTGATTGGCTAATTGCGAATTTCAGTACTGTAATGAACGATAACACAGGAGTTCCATTGTTGAAGACAAAAAAGGTCAAACATATTATAACACAAAGACACGTAAGATCCGTCCTAAAAGATAGAGATGTATACCACGCCATAGAAAATACAGCCAATCAGAATAATTGAGCAGGAGGTCTGTACACACGAGCAAGGTCAACATTCTCCCATACAAACCGACTTAATTCAGTTAATAAGATGTGTATTTTATATGGCGTAAACAAGAACAATTTAATTTGTTTAATGTAACTGGTTACTGCTTGTACTACTGTAACTGACATTTTGCTTGTGAAAGGCAATGAGCCAAGTTTAATTCTGCCAAAGTTTGCTGGTCTTCTTTTAATACTTTTTTTTCATCAGGCCTTTGGGTGCTTCCATAAATAAATATTGATAGAAGAAAATAGTCCATGATTTTGCATTTAAGGGGCAACGTTTTTGCGGCAAAACATTACCGGTCTTGATGGGAAAATCTAGACTGCTTTCAATATCAGTTTCAGCCAACCAAATGCAGTGAGGCATGTACACACGACCAAGATCAAGTTTCTCCCATACAGACCGACTAAGCTCAGTCAATAAGATATTTATTGTATGGCAAACAAGAAAAAAATCATTTTGTTTAATGTAACTGGTTTGTACTACACTGTAACTAACATTTTGCTTGGGAACGGTGATGAGCTGAATTTAATTGCCGGCAAAGTTTGCTACGTCCTTATTAATTTTTTTTTTCTCATAAGGCTTTTTGGCACTTCCATAAGTATTGTTACATATAACTTAAATATTGTTAGAAGAAAACAGTCAATGATTTCGCATTTTAGTTTGCAACTTTTTCACTGAACATTACCAGTCTAGATGCTGGTCTACATGTAGCTGGGAAAATCTAAACTGCTTTCCATATCGATTTCAGTCAATCAAACTTGTGATTTTGGTAGTTCCCAGTCCTTGTGAGACAGAGCCATATACTAATACATGTACCGCACTCAACTGTACCTGATCAATTTCCTCATATTTCTGGAGTATAAGAAACATTGCAAGGGCAAAGCATCCACCAAATATATTGTTTCCAACACCACCACTGACGTACTGAATGTTGCCTCCGGTTGGAACGCCAAAAATACTATGAAGAAATGAAAATGTATTAAATTTTATGCAAAAAATGGTTAAAGCTAGTACATGTACGTAACAATCAAACTCTAGATCAAATATTATTTTAGAACATTGATACTTACATGTATGCATGCATATGCAGAGGGGAAGTAGACAAAGTTTCACACAACATGAAAGGGTGTATGGAAAAACCATTATTTTTAATCATTACTTTCAGCATGATATTTTACAGTGTCCATTGTCTAATCTTTAATTGCTTTTCACTTAAATCTACAAATGCTCCTGGGCCTGTTTCTCGAAGTTCCCGGCAATTACCGGGCCTGTTAAGCTGTTTTGTTTTCTATTAAGGACGGGAGTTTCAAAAGTTTTGAAAATGGTGTAGTAAAGTTATCAGCTAAAAAAACAAAATGGACTACATTGGAGGTTAGCACACTCCTTACTTTTCTTGAGACTTTGATTTCAAAATATGATTTCGGGCCTGTTAAGTTACCGGGTCTTTCGAGAAACGGCCCCTGGGCTAGACTGTTCACAGTCCCCTATTTTTCCGTGAGATCGTAGATGTCGATCGTTCAGTTCGACCGCCATCTCGGTCTCTTGATGCGAGCGAAACTGCGGAGAGAACAAAATGCCCTTGGGTAGGGGTGGTGGGGTTAATAGCGTGTGGTGAGGGGGCGGAAAAAATAGGGAGACTGTAACAGCTTCACTCTGTCTCGCGTTCACGGAGTTAGTTGCTCCAGCAACGGCAACACCTGATTGGTCGAGGGACAATAGAGTTCATCAGAGCGCAGCAGAGCGATGACAACTTGAGTGACAGAAAGTGACATTCATCACTTCGCGGCTCAGGCCAAAATGGCATCGATTTCGGAAGAATTTTCTGGAGGCTGTTTTGATTTTGATCGTCTGTCTGCTTCTAGTCTTGGAGGATTGGTGTTAAAGCGCGAGCAAAAGTGGCTGTTTTTCGTTCGCGAGAAGATTTTCCATCTTATGGGATCCATTTCAACACCGCGATGTATTTTCGAAAGAATTGCTAGGCGAATTTTGTCAACTCCAGCCCATTCAGAGATCTTAAATAGATTTCCGGTCGAAATGTACTCGTTGTTTCAGCCGTAATCACCGACTGAAATTAACGCCACAAACACGGCACGCATCTGAACTTGCGGGCTTTGTCGCTTTTTTGCAGTCAGAGATGAGATTTTTCCTCCTGCATTAATTCGACTCAACTTAGTAACTGCATTGAATCGATTTCGTGAGCAATGCTAACTTGAAGACCCTTAATCAAAATGTCTTGAAACTGTGCAGCAACACGTAATCGATATCATATTTCCCTGATTTGAACAGGCTTTTTTCTCCAGGGAAGAGATTGTTAATTGATTTGATCAATGGAGGCGCCAAAATTCCGGCCACGCCCCTTGAACACGAGACAGAGTGAAGCTGTTACAGTCTCCCTATTTTTTCCGCCGGCCGTGCCCTCCACCACCTCTACCCACGGGCATTTTGTACTCTCCCCAGTTTCGCTCGCATTAAGGGACCAAGATCCACATCTACGATCGCACGGAAAAATAGGGGACTGTGAACAGTCTACCCCTGGGCAGGAAAAAAATTATATTGCAGGCTCAGAGACCATCTGGATACAAAGTAGTAGGCTACTGCAGACATAAACAACTTACTTGAACTAATAGACCACATCAAAGATCCACCAATGAGAGCTAGCAAACCTGTTGCTAAATCTGTAGCTGTGAATGGAGTACAGTAGTGTTTCTTGATAGTTGTAGGGGCGTCTGTTGCATTAGTAGTATTAGGAGTGTTTAGTCTTTCCCACACTTCCATCACTGAAGTTTCATTTCTATCAGGTGTTGCTACATATTCATAACCACAGTGACCCTCACTTTCTGCTGCCAAGCCAATGCCTGAAACAGAGACAAGGATGATACCCACGCAGCCAACACCAACTGCAGCAAGCTTGCCTGCAGGTACTGGATAACCAGTCTGTAGGATGGAAAAAAAAAGGAGTCAACTACAAGCCTAGGCTGTGCTCTAGAACTGCATGGGTGCCATAGGTGACTACCAGTAAGTTATGAACAATGTTTTGTTGTATCATGAGCAAATCAGAACTGTCAGTGGAATGTCTCCTTGTGACCATGGTACAAGGATCACCAGGGGTGATGATTGCTAATTGCTGTTGAGAACACGCTCCTGTTGGGCTAGCCTTCAGTGGGTTTAGCGCATCGCCTTTCAGATCTTTCCATGTTAGCTTTGAGCTAGTCGACGGATCAACAAAAGAGAGCGGCCACTACTCGCATGGTCACCGCTATTTCACATAATGGCGTTTAGTTTAGTCGGCACTTTTTCACATTACTGTTATTTTGTTTTTAATTATGTAATCACTCTCAAACACATAGTACCATGTTTGGTCCTTGGCAGTTTTGTTCATTGACCTCACGCCAGCATCTTGTTTAGCTAGTCAATAAACTGTTTTGCCCAAACACTGTAGTCTGTGTTTGATATTACAAGTTAGTTATTCCATTAATACGACCACCAGGTTATTTACACCCTTTTTCACCTCTATTATAACACTACAAGTTACATGTACTGACAAAACTGAAAGGTGATTGCACTGAAAGAGTTTTACCATATAGATAGTGATAGGTTATTTCACTCCACAAGGGAAGATGTTAGTTAGTGCTGAGAATTGGATGAATTCTCATAATCTATCACTAGAAACAATTTTGAATAGTCAGTACAAAATGCGGACTGCGGACTACAGACTGGGTATAAAAATGGCGACCGAGGGTAAAAAGAAGATGGCACTGAGATGAAGAGCAAAAATGCAGACTACAGACCACAGTGTATAGACATTTCAACTGCATTAAGTTAATAACATTTCTATCATTGAGAGCTAACTATAAACAGGCTAACCTGAGCATTATTAAGGTTTACCTGAGTGATGTTCAGGCCTACAGGAGTGATCTTCTGGCTAACTAGAGCGCTATTCAGTGGCCCCAGTTAGTTCAACTTCCGGTTTTTGTAACAAAAGTGCCCACTTAATTTTGACAATATTACGCTAAAATTGAAACTATGTCAACAGCCTACCAAAAAAATTTTACAATGTACTCACCCTGACAAAAGGCAATCTCTCTAACAAAATAGACAGCCATGGAGCGGCCGCCATGAATACACCACCAGTTGTAGGATTCAACACTTTCAATCCGTACATAAATAACATATATGGAGCAGCAAGTTGTACAAATCCCATCACAACAAATTTCCAGTAATTTTTTGCAGTTCTGAAGTTGTTGAGGAATATTTCCTTGGCTTCGCTGTCTCTACTAGAAAGGAAAACCATAAAAACAAAATACAGTGCCACAGTCCCTGGAGTTCGAAGAAGAAATACGAGGCTAGGTGATTTGTAGGAATGGACCGCAAAGTGAATCGCCACAGAGAAAGTTCCTCTGATTATTCCGAGGAAAATGAATGCTGAAAGACTTCCTGTGGTAAAATATCCTCTTGGAGCCATCTTTTAAAACAGCTGAAAGATCCGATGAGTGGTGTGCGTTTTCATCAATTTACTCCGTCTTGACGTTGTTTTGCTTACTGAACGTACAGTTTCTACTTCCACCTACAAGGCTCGCAAGGTCTCATGGACCTTGCAAGTATACTCATCCCCAGATTCTTTTGGGAAGGCCCGTTCTCTTTCCAAGCACAGTTTTGATCACTGGAAAGAAACTCTCACAACACTCTTGTTCTCCTCACTGCCAAGTAGCATAAAGTACATCTAATGAGGCAGTTTTAACCCATCGAAAAAAATGTTATATAATATCACTATTTTTTAGAACGGGGCGCAATGCATGCTGATATCATCGATGCATTTTTCTATTTCTTTAGTCTGGACATGACTCAGCTTGTATCATCAAAATGAGACATTGCAGCGTTAATAAGATGACTTCAGCAACACAACGCATACTATGTGCCGCCCGAATGGGCTTTTATAGATTTTGCTGGTAAAAGCAGCATATTCCAGAAGCGCAGCTCTTTTTTTGGCCAAATCATGCTAAAATTAATTGGTTTTACAAATTATGCTATTTTTTAAATTGTGCTCTTCAAAAACCATGGCAAATAAGTACAACAATACATTTTCTTTAATCAGAGGCCTATACTTTCACTTTGCTGACTGTAGGGAACGGTCTCTGGCAATTGTGGCTGGTTCTGGCCCATCATTTCTCTAAAAGAGCTGAAAGTTTTCGCTCGAATGGCTCACAACCTTTTTTAGCCTTACTTATGAGAGGAATTGAGACCGACATGATTTGCCCTGTGACTTCCGCCTCGTGTACACCCTAGTCCCAGGATTTTCGGGCTCAGCAGACTGCAAATACCTCTAAAACATCAAACAATGTCAGCCTATAATTAGCATTTGGGAATCAACATAGTAGTAGTTCGCCATTCGCTCCTTCTCATCAAGAGCATAGGCCATCAAGAGTGTGCATTACTCTTTAGCTGGTACCAACTCTGGCCCATGGTCTTGATTTCTGCTTGTAATGAACGTCTCCAAGTGTTCCGTGGACGACCTCTCTTTCGCCTCCCTTGAGGATTCCAAGC
Source organism: Platygyra sinensis (assembly GCA_019787425.1). Lineage (NCBI taxonomy): Eukaryota > Metazoa > Cnidaria > Anthozoa > Scleractinia > Merulinidae > Platygyra > Platygyra sinensis. Next base: position 7,240 of record JAHPZR010044205.1, read on the forward strand.
TTGCCTGGTGATGGTACAAGAAGGTTTCCGTGGGGTGGGACCAAGCCATTTCCATTGCAGTCTCCGAATGCAAAACTCTGAAGTTTGCCCAGATCTCTACCACAGTTCGATGTTACTGACTCTTTCTGACCATACCAACTGTAAAATCTTACTCAGGCTCTTGGTAATGAAAAGATTCCACTTCCTCAAGTGGCTCCCCCACTTAGGGTGACTGGATGTTCAGTAGTTTTGCTCAGCCTCAAGATCTTAGTCTCGCGTCTGAGGATGTGCAACCCTAGCTGTGCATGCAGAGTTGTCGTCCAGGTGCGATGTTTTCTCTTGCAATTGCCATAAGTTATGCAAAAGGAGAGCCAAGTCATCAGCATAGCTAAGGTCGTCCAACGGGGTCAACATTGTCTGCTGGATTCCGTTTCTCTTGTTTGCAGTAGTCTTTCTTGTAATCCAGTTAATAGGAAAAGGAGTGGTGATAGAAGACATCCCTGCCTGACTCCAGTAAGAACATCACATCCAGCAGAGATCTTGCCCGCATGTGTCGCTTTGCATGTCATGCCCTCATAGGTGTTGCAAATCAGGGTGAAAATATGCGAATTATGCTACCAGTTCTACGATTATGAAACAGAGGGTCCTCTAGGGAAGGGTGCAGGAAGTGCAATATGATTTGTCAGTATCGGTTATAGATCGATTATTGAATGAGGCTGTGTAGGATATCAAGTGCATACAGATCAAGGAAGGTTGATCTGTATGCACTTCTTTTATGCCATTAAATCGCCTTAAAAGTAAAGATAAAGTTGTTATCCATCGACATCGACGCCGCAGGCAGCCTCCGAGGTCTGCAGAATTTTTCATATCCTACGAATGCCGAATTTAATAATTGATTTATTATCCATTCAAAACATCTCTTAAAGGAGTTTCGCCATCTCGCTCTTTGTTTTCCTGCTCACCAAAAAATATCACAGCCTAGCCTCGTCCCCATGCAGGTTTGTCGGTCAACGGTTCAACAGCCTGCAACGGGCTGCACTTTTGACGTCATTGGCTCAATATGACAAAGCTCTTTCCAAATTTGGTCAACAGCAGCTGGTTGTGGTGAATTATGCGTGTGGTTTGAATGAATAATAAAGAATAATTATTTGCTTATTTACTGACGAGGATTTATGTTCTGCCCTAGACACGTGATTTTTTAATCTTCGAACCTCGTTGGGAAATTCAGTTAGATCTAACGACTGTTGTTAGATCAGAACAATGTTGTCCAGGAAGAACCACAAGAACATTTCTGCTCTATTGTGCATCAAATATCTGCAATGATATTTTTATTTTGTTTTTTGGAGTGGGAGGGGGGGGGGGGGGGACCTTCCCTTGATAGGACCAAGGAGGGATGAAGGAAAAACAAACTGTTGTGTCAGTTGTATCGGTTCACTGATCGACTCTCAAAACTGTTGTCTGTGAAAACACAAAGACAACTACGATAAAATCCTTTGAATTAGAACTTTAATAGCCATGTACGCTTTTTCTGGGTATCGAATCAGCACATCTCTTAAAACTAAATATGTCCTAACAAAGAAAGTAAGCCTTGCGGTTCAAAATCCTCAATAAGGTCTTTTCTATTTGTTGAACATGCATCCAATGCTGCTGCATTGCTCAAGGATCATGTTTTAACGAAGACTATTTAGAAAGTATGACGCTTAATTAAGCTTCTTCTCAGTTAGGCTTCATCCCTGATGTAACCGGCCTCGTCTAAAATCTTCTAAGAATATCTTGCACCACGGATGGTCATCAATACTCTGTTAGGCAGTCATTCAAAGACCTACAGAAGTATAACCAGAAATTAAAGTGAATAATTTTTAATCCCAGAAAAACAATGTAGTTCCTAAACTTACCCCTACATGGTATACAAGGTGGATGAAAATTAAGACGAAGTAACAAGAACGCTAACAATAAATAAAAGGGTTACTCTAGGTCAATAATGCATTTTCTCCCAGCTATCAGTGTAGTGCCTCAAAGCTGTCTTATTCAGCCTGAAGTAATAGTTAAATATGAATAATTTTCTTCTCTCTCAGTGTTACCTAATGGCTATATACTGCTACCGGTTATTCACTATCTGCAACAAAATAGATTGTGAGTAGCGTAACAAATAGAAAAACGGTATTCGGGCGTAATAAAATGCTAGTACTGATTACTGAACCTTTTTAACAGAATCCGCTGTAGGAAAAAAGATGGCAGCTGTACACTTTACCACAATATCATGCGAACCTTACAAAGCTCCTAAAGTACCAGGAAAAATAAAATAAATATGTAAATATGTAATTTGTTTACCCACGGAGCAACAAGGAGTTCACTAAAACTCGTTTAGAAATGTCCTTGCATTTCAGGATCTAATTGGAATTTGGAAATGTTGGCTTTTAAGGAGAGGGGGAAACTGGCATTGCGAACCCGGAGAAAAACTTCTCAGATCTAGAGTAGAGTAGAGAACCAACAACAGCCTCGACCCACATATGACGCCAGCTGGTCCAGGAATCGAACCCGGGACACTGGTGGGAGACGAACGCTTTCACTACTGCACCAACCCTGCTCCCCTAAAGACTATTATTTTTACGATATTTGTCCCTGTGTTAACGATATTTGTTATGCTAGGTTTGAACAATTTGCACTTTTCTGTACGTTTTATGAGCGTTGTCAAAAGCTTTCGTGAGCTAAGAATTATGGGCAAATGTACCAGTCGCCATATTTTTTCTCGCGGAGGATTCTACTCGTATAATTCCAATCTGACTGGCTGAGCTATTGCACAATATAATCATCAATGTGTAGTGGCTGTAGGGAATCCAAAAAATGGCGACGTTTTCCCATTTTTGCCAGTGAAGTTTCAGTGGAGTATTTTGAAAGAAAGAATAATAAGATTCCTCAGAAGACTAACAGAAGGATATTCACGGTTTGTTAATGTTAAAATCTCAAAATCGTCAAAGCAGACGGGTTCACGGGTACACAAATACCAGTTTCAAATGATAATACTACGCAGTGAAATACGTTGGAATCCTCGTTTAAAGAAAATGCAGCTAGCATTCTAATAAAACGCTTCTAATTGTTGAATAGAAACATGGAAAACAGTAGCTATCCCTCTGGCCCCAATTCCTTTCTCCTCTACCCTTGTTTTTGTGATCAAACTAACAAGACCACGCTAGTTAGGTGTAAGGTTTACTGACCTTGTGAGCATGTCCCATTACCTGTCACAGGATGCGTACAAGCACATTGCGGCGTGTTACGTTTATCAGCAGTGAAACAAATGGTTCCATTTAAGCAAGGAGAGGAGAGACACTAAACAATAAAATCAAGCGATAAAAGTCAATTGCAAGGAAAAAGGTTAACTCTGTGTTCGAGACCATTGGCCCGTCAGCCCACTGCCTATTTCTATCGGTATCAAGAAGAGACCTGGAGTATTTCGACTGTTTTGTATTTTTGGATAAGATGCTAGACCATCGCATGGTTATTCCCCAGCATTAAATTCGCCAGTAACACCTGGGTGGGATGAGCCACGTTATGATCCCGGGCAGGGGTTCAAGCCAGGACCACTCGATCCGGAGGCCAGCACGGTTATCATTAACCCATCGTGCCATCCAGCAAAATAAATTAGAAATATTAATATAAAATATATAGCTCTTAACTCTGTCTTATTTGGAAGCAATCTCTTACCTTTCGTGCCCTGAAGCTCCATCCCTTCTTCAGTCTCACGGTCTGGTTCCCAACGCCATACCTCAGAACTTGGCAGGAATGGCGAAAGGACGAATCTTGATCTGCGAGATTGTAAGAGTTGCACATTCCGTCCAGAATGCAAAGCATTTGACATTCTTGATCCGTTGAAACTGATTGACTTGAAGCAATGAATCCTTCAAGGATACGATCCTTAACTGTTTGGGAAAAGACGACTTGTTCTAGTCGCTCACCTGGCTGACAATATCCATCTAGAGAAAAATACAGTTAAGGTTGAGGAATGCTAACCCTGTTGCGTAAAATAAAGAGACAGAAACAAGGCTTAATAATCATAGACTCCATATCAACTCTCCCGGATTATCAGGGAGTCTCCCACATACCGCAGGCTCTCCCGATCTCCCCTATGGGACACCAAATCTTCCGAATACGAAGCAGAACGTTTTCCATACTTTAGGCAATGCTGGGGGATATTTAAGGATAACCCTAGAGTAGAGGTGCTATTTTTGTGGTTAAATCGGCAGATCTCATTTGCGTCCCGCATTTTTAGGGCTTGAGACGAGGTAATCTCCCGAATTGCGTATTCCTTTGTGACAATCTTTTCAAGAGCAAAGATATCGAGTTCTAAGCTTGATTGAGAGCAGGGTTTCTGCGTAGTGAATGTCTTAATGATACAAAGATTTATTCGGGCGATGGCACTACTACAGATTGGCTAAGGGGTAGAGGTTTTGCAAAGTACTAGTCTTTGCCATCCAGGTCAGGTTATGAATTGAATATCCGTGGAAATAAGACAATCGTCTCACCGCACGCCGTTGGCTTTGAGATGGCACTGATCAGTAAACTGACAAATACGTTTTCCACAACATGCATGATGGTTTTCTAGTTGGACGGGCAACGAAATGAATCCAACCTGAAAATAGACAAAATACAAACTTATCTTAGCCAAGGGGAAAGTATCACTGGCACTCTGTTCTTTTCATATTCAGTATCACAGGGCTTATTTTGTGAAGCTAACGCTATCTGACCATAATATAATGTACTGCTAACTCCGAAAATAAGCTTTGTGCTTGTTTCTTGCTCAAAATAATTTTTTAAAGGGGAAAATTTCTACGATCAGCATGCCTAAGCTGTACTTGTGGCATTAAGATTAAACAACAAGATCCTTGTCGAGTGTTCATAAATTAATTCAATGATCTAGCTAAAACGTTCACAAAAACAATTGCATCAACAAACGTTTAAAGAAGTAGCGGCATCCGAGAGTAATGTTAAAGATCCATTTTCTAGATATTAATATTCAGCTTTCATGTACAAAAACTCAAGACCGTAGAATTTAGCTTAAAAATGCGAAAAATGTTTCATTCCCCCCCTCCTTTCACGTTTTATAGGCAACTGCTGGTGTTGTTTGCATGTCACTCGTGAAACTTAAATGTTTGTCATAGTTTTTCCTAATGCAAAACAGAGCTCTATATTTTAAATTTTAGTACTTTCACGACATCTTTTCAAGCAATGTCATTTAATCCAAGTTGAAAGCCTTTATGAAGAACACTTTCGCAGTGAGTCAAATCGCATAATCTGCGAAAACCTTCCCAACAAATTTCGGATTGCTGCAAGCTTTTGAAACCTTGCATTTGATAGTTACGTTTCTCATTAGTAGTCCAAATATCCTTAAAGCGGAGACGAACCTCTTGCAATCCTTTTTGAAGCGGAACACTTTATTAACCGAAATGCAAAAACCGAATTTTTTAATTTTGGAAGAACAATATTGGGCGAAATTTCAAATTCTTGTATGTACAAAGTCACTCTCCTTTCGCGACATTTGATGTCGTCAAACGTTCATGTTAAAAGAGAATATTTGATTGCTTACTTAGTATAATAGCTCGAGAAAGACTTTCCGCAATAACCCGGCACTAAGTTCTACATTGCGAAATTTGTTTCCAACCTTCACTCCATATTGTGTCCTTGGTACTTTCGGTGATAAGTTCAGAAATCACATGTTCGAACTATGGCCTTAATTTTACAGAGAATGGTAAAATACTGACACTCTCCACATTCTTAAATTGCAGTTTTGCAGACTTACCGCTTTAGGTGATATATACCCCCAACAAGTCCTTTTCTAGATAGGTATTTTGAGAAATTATAAAAGCATCCAGTTCACAATTAAAAACATCTGCCAGCCACTCTTTTTGAACAAAGTTATTCAACAAATTTCCCGAGCTTGTCTACTATGAATCAGGGACTGTAGTTGTGTTTTCCAGATCCATTTTTAAGCATATGTATCTGTCTATGTATAATTATGCAAAATCTGATTTCGTTTGGTCGGTTTTTTTACCCTGTAGTTCGCGTAATTATTCCACCGCATGCATACCTTCATTCTCCTTAGCTTAGCATAAATTTACCAAGCTTGGAGTTTCTTGTTTCATTAAATGTTTAGATTAAACGAAAGGTGGATGAAGGCTTAACACGAAAATGTTCACAAACGTTGTGTTCTAAACGTTTCTAGTTTTAATTTAAACGATTTGTTCACTCCTGTCAAGATGCGCTCATCCAACCTTTCGTTCACTGTTAATATTGGCAATAAATATTGTTTAAAATGTAGAGGAATAAAGTTGAACTCCTTGATTTACATATATTTCTCTTTTACAGCAGATTTTCAAAATTTTTGCACAACTCGGACTACATTTTTATCAAGTTTTTTATCAGATTGCCAGATCACTTGGTGTTAAAATTATGAATATAAAGTTGCTCAGAATTAACATTCTATTTTATTTTCCGACTTGGTATTCTTTACTTCACAGATACAGCTGCACGTAATACGTGACTAGACCTTAATCAATATAGCTTGCGTTTTTAAACGTTTTCTCCATTTCGTTTAAAAATCATTAGCCTGTTTTGTTTGACTTTCCCGAGCAAATATCGGTCACAATTTGATTTTCATTCGAGAGAACGAGCAAACTAAAAGCCCTTCTGGAATGAAATATGTACAGGTTGAAGATTTGTTGTTGTTTAATTGTTCATTAGAAAACACTTGTATTTCTTCAAAAGAAATGCTTTTTGAATTAGAACTAATAAAAACCTCTTAGAAAATCAACTGTCTGTTTTTGAAACCTAGTTAGTTAAATTCATGGTTTCGTTGGAAGTCTAAACATTTACAGAAGAAACGAGCATCTTGAACTTTTTTGTTGAAATGAAATGCCTTATTTGATATTCGTACGAAAGCTTAATTTTAGCTTAGTCAAGTTTGCGACACCTAGTTTTCAGATCGTCTTGAACAAATTTTTCTTTTAAAACCTCTATTTTTGTTTCTCATGGCATGAAATTTTTCTTATGAAAAAACATCACGAAAATGCGAAATGGGATGGAGAAAAATTCGCTGAAAATCTCGTCTAAAAGAGAATATTAGTAGAATTGTTAATTATTCGAAACAGCCCGTAGACAGACCATTGCAGTATGTGACGACGGCAATTACACTGTAATATGAATTGTAATAAAACTTCCAAATGATGTGTTATATATCTAACCTTTAAACCAGCTGTTTCAATGAAAACCGCTTTTAGTCCTTCGTTGTTTAGCTGCGCGGTCCAGAAACTAAGAACTCTGATCTTAGATTATACCCATTTATGAGTTGATTAAAATAGACCGCATGCAATAAATAATAAGATAATAAATACCCTGTCCAATGACTTCATCAAACTGTTAATCAAGTTTTTCTTTTTCTAATCGCTGAAAGACACGAAATTTTAAGTACGAGGCAATTAAGGACGCAGAGACTGAAACCACTAATAGTACTCTTTTTATTCGTCAGCATGTCGTTGTAGACATGAGCTTTCAAGACCCAAATAAATACCCGTCGGTATTTGCTCGGCAACTAAGCTGTATTTCGGGGCTGGCGGGGGTAAACGTTGATTTCCAAACTCCTAACCGTTTATGTATCATTTCTTGAAAGAGAAGGTAACTAGTCCACGTAACAACCCTTCGAAGCAAAATATGTTTGGCTGTGCGGCGAGCGCGGGCGCTTTCCATTCAACCAAAATTTCTGAAAGTTTCAAAAATGGGGATAAGTGGTAAGAAGATTTCCTGGCAAAGTTTCCAGAAAATCCGTCAATTGGTAAATTTCCGAAAAGGGAGTCATTCAGCCGAAAATTCCAGGAAATTCTGGGAGAAAAATCAGATCCGAAACGGAGACTTCCGGTGTCAAATTTTAGAACCTACAATCATGGACAAAAGTAGTTGAGACACTCTCCGAAAAAGACCCGTTTCGTTCAACGAGCGAGTTTTTCAATGTCTAATTTTGACATTTCGACCCCCTTCTGTGATAACACGTTTTTGGGGTCGCTTTAGTTGTTATCCTTGTTACAACAATCAGAGGGAAACACGCTTGCAGCGACGGAGTTTATCAGACTCCTAGAGGCTTCGGGATCTATTACAGCAAATCAATCCAGTGGGACGAGAGAGAATACGCAGTCACTTGGCTCCAACAGTAGAGTCTAATCCAATAACGCAACATAACCAGAACATAACCAAAGAACATTTTACAAGGCACGACTATTTAAGTCTAAGCAGATTACGTAAAGTTACTAAACAGTCAAAACTAAACATTATCTTATCCATTACAGAAAGCTTGATTGGTTATATCGAAATTCATCTTCTACAACATTAATAACTTTCAAAACAACAAAGGTAGATAACAGTTTAACAAAAGGCTATCGCAGGTAGTAATTCAGTACAGTTCTACGCTTATTACAGTTATTATCTTATAACAGAACAGCAGGTGTCTGTTACGGCTAATGAACTGGAACAACAACCTGTAACTTGAAAACTAAACAGAATAACTTCTCTAATGGATTTCCTATTTTTAACAGCGAAAGCTAATAAACAAATAAAACTTAATCATCACAATTTCTCCCCTCACACTTCTTCCCTTTTCAATGTTGTAACCAGGTGAAAGTGTCCACGGAGCATATTGCAACATTGAAAAGGGGGAGAGGGGGGTTGGCTATCAACAAAAAAGATGCCTCTTGAAATTACGGAAGGACGCCGATAGAAAGCGTTTGTTTACTCAAATGTGTCAACACTTTTGTCCATGATTGTCTGAAATTGCCACTCAGCGAAAATAAGTAGAAATTGTACTATACATGTGTTGAAAGTGCTTAAATACCGTAAACATTGAAATAGAAAACATCTATAAACTCTTGCTCTTAGGCCATCGAAGCTTGATTAAGAAAATAACACAAACAGCGGTTATAAACATTGTATTCCAACGCATTTTTGGGGTCTTATGAAGACCCCTATGCTATCATCGGCGGGGTTTATTTGTCTGCGTGTCGGGTATCGCGAGGTCTTCTGGGAGGAATTTAGTAGGCTTATATGACGTGAGCTTTCGATACAGCGGCCATTGCTGTTTCGAGTACATGTAATATTTTTCCACAGCTTACCGTCGCGAGTTGGTTGCAGTTTCCAAGGTTAGTTGTTTTCCATTTTTAAATTGCTTTGGCTCGTTTTTGTTAGATATTATCTTTCTTCCCTCGCTGCTCTCGAAAACCATGTATTCTCTGTTATTTGCATTTAGATCCTCGCCGATACATTCCGATACAAGCGATTTGTTTCTCACGCAAGCCATTAACTTATCCAGGCTCGGCTAGTGTTAAGTGTGGATTGCACGGGAGAACTGAGTATCTGCTTTCGCAAGAACTCACCTTCTAATTACCCAAAAGAGTGTCAGTTATTGGACTCGATGTACTGCTATCACGTAAATCGTATGCATGCACTTCTACTGCTGTGAAGTTAATATTTTGAGCAGCTGTGAATGCAGTCAAACTGCTGAACTTAACTGTACTGAAGCTGTTTGTTAACGACATGACAATATTAACTGCGAGTATGGGGACATAAGTTGAACAATACCGGTCGAGGAAGCGAAGGATGCTTTATCACATGTTCAATGGGGATGGATTCTTACCATGTCTTAGCTAAATGTGTTTTGTTCGACAACATTGAAACAAATTCTGGACATGTAAAGAAATGATGACCTACATTTCGTCTATATCCTTTTGCTTGTGAGGGGAAGTGAACGACGTGGAGAACAATCCAGTCCCTGCAGTATTTAATAACACTAATCCAACAACCACTGTGTCTGCTGGCCACAACTCCAGGAACTGACCGAAGCACCCTTTGGTAAACATGGCGCTGGTATTTGTGGTAAGCAGTGTACGATGTTTTGCAATTATGTTCACCTATTTATTATTAAAATTTACAATCAAATAGAAGACGCAGTACTCAGAATATGCATATTGGATCGAGCCTATAAAGTGCCACAAGATATTAATTCTGTACAAAAAAGTGTTTACGGTCATAATAAATGCAAGTGCGGCCGTAACACTACTAGAGCAGAGACCTGAAAACAATTCAGGCTCTGAGCGGGATTCGAACCCACGACCTCTGCGATGCCGGTGCAGTGCTCTCCCAACTGAGCTATCAAAGCCACATGAGAGCGGTCGTATACGGGTTAGCCCTTTATATGTGGACGTTATACTTGGCCCAAGTATAGTAAAGAGTGAAATAAATTTTGTCCATAGCAGCAACTGAGTGATGACGGTCATTAATGCAAGTGCGGCCGTAACACTACTAGAACATAGACCTGAAAAAAATATAGTGTCAAACATCGAAGACCACATTTAATCATATTTCCAACACCTCAAATTTTGCCAAATATTTTCCGCTCTGTCTTTAAAAATTGTAATGACTTGTCTACCTTTTCACTTGTAGCAAGTCAACTCCCAGATGCTGATATTTGAGAACAGCATTCCAACCAAAAGGAATAGAATTATGCATAAGACCCCAAGTACGCATTGCGGACCTATTTTTATAGATAACTTGACGTTTCGTATGCTAGTCAACATACATTTTCAAAAGTGACCGTTACAATTTTTGAAAACTATATATATATCGTAAAACAATAGAGGTCTGGAACCTAGACTGAGAAAAATGATCTGCAGCAGTACGTGTCTAGACATAATGAGGAGTTATAGCTAAAACAGCAACAACTTCTCACTACTGATATTGACATTAAGGGAAGGCTTTAGCTCTTGAATGAACAGAGTCTCTTTAATTTTGCAGTGAACGTCAGTTTTTCCAGACGCTAAAATGTGAAAGTGATCCCATTTAATGTCGTGACCAGTGGTTTTTACATGATCAGCAATGGCTGATGAATGGTCACTTTTCGCGAGGGCCTTGAAATGTTCTGTTTTTCTGTCATGGAGTCTTCGTTTTGTTTTGCCAATGTAGAATTCATCACAGTTCCAGCAACCAGCGTTATAGATGACCTTGGACCTCTGAGATCGGTTCAAGCGATCTTTGTATGGAAAAAAGGATTTGATGCGGCGTGTGTTTTGGAAAATGATCTTGAGATTGACGAAAGAGTAGAAATTGTATACGCATGATTTCAGACGTTTCGTGACTTGGTTACTGTGAAGACCTAAGTAGGGTAACACTATTAAGATATTTTTTTGGGGGACTGTAGCTTGAACAGGGTTATTTGGTTTGTTTTTATTTTTTATTTTTTATTCAGCGGACGAGATGTTTCCCCGAAACCCTGAGATCCACAGCCTCTTCCATGACTTTAGAACTCTCACTGATAAAGAAGTCAGTAGTCTTATAATAAAAGCAACCAAGAAGACCTGTTCACTGGATCCCATGCCAACCACTCTTGTTGTTGAGTGTCTTGATGTTTTGCTTCCTGTACTTACTAAGATGATAAACCTGTCACTTCAATCTGGGTGTTTTGCAGATAGATGGAAACACGCTGATGTCCACCCAAAGCTGAAGAAACCAAAAGCTGAAGTCATCTTTCCTAATCTTCGTCCCATAAGTAATCTCACATTTGTCTCGAAACTGACTGAGTGTGCTGCATTTAGTCAAACTCACAATCATTTGACCATTCATGACCTCTACCCGAAAGCCCAGTCATCGTATCGTGAGTGCCATAGTACCGAGACTGCACTTCTCCGCATCAAGAATGACATTCTTATGAATATGAATAGGCAGCACCTAACCCTTCTAGTTTTACTAGATTTAAGTGCTGCCTTTGACACTGTAGACCATGCGATATTGTTAAACCGTCTTAAGTCAGATTTTGGTATCTCTGGTAACGTGCTCTCGTGGTTCAAGTCGTATCTATACCAGCGCTCCCAGTCAGTGTCGATCAATGGTCATACATCTAAAAAGTTTGAAGTGAAATGTGGTGTCCCTCAAGGTTCCTGCCTAGGTCCTCTTCTCTTTGTTCTTTACGCCAGCAAGCTCTTTACTATCATTGAGCGACACCTCCCCCAAGTCCATGCGTACGCCGATGATACCCAGCTCTATGTTGCGTTTAAACCCGATCCCGAACATGCCGCCAACGCAGTGGCAGCCATGGAAGCGTGTATCAACGACATAAGGAAGTGGATGCTGGCTGATCGTTTGAAGATAAATGATGACAAAACGGAATTTTTAGTTATTGGGACTAGGCAGCAACTGGCGAAAGTCAACATTGATTCGATCAATGTGGGAACGGTGGAAGTTTCCTCGTCTTCTGAAGTCAAGAACCTCGGATGCTGGCTTGATAATCAGCTCAAACTAAACAGCCACATCAATCGCCTATGCAAATCTGCCTTCTTTCACTTGTATAACATAAGAAAAATCAGGAAATTCCTCAGTCGTGAAACCACGCAGATCTTGGTCAATGCCCTTGTCACGAGTCGCTTGGACTATTGTAACAGTATACTATATGGTCTACCAGCCACTGAACTTTACAAACTCCAACGGGTACAAAATTCAGCTGCAAGACTTATTTGTAACGTAGGGCGTTTCGATCACATTTCCCCCTCCCTTAAAATGTTACATTGGTTACCCATTAAATTTCGTATTCAGTTCAAGATACTGCTCATTACTTTTAAGGCAATCCATGGTCTTGCACCAGCGTATTTAATTGAATTGATTACCCTAAGGACTCAGTGTACATATAATCTTAGATCTACTAATGAGCTTCTTCTTCAGCCTCCTCGAGTAAAACTCTAAAGACATTAGGTGATCGTAGCTTTGTAGCGGCTGCACCAGCTTTATGGAATAAATTACCACGTGCAGTCCGCCATTCTCAAAACGTACAAACATTCAAGAAAGCCCTTAAGACTCATTTATTTCGGAAAGCTTATAATCTATAGAACATCTGATCAAGTATGAATTTATAGTTAATATTATGTAATTTTATAGTTGGAATATTAATTAGCTTTAGATTTTTCCATTTTATGTAACTGATTTGACTGTAAATAGTAGAATTCTAGTTTTTGTCATTGTAAAGCGCACGAGAGCATCTTCTCATGTATCGTGCGCTATAGAAGCAATAAAATTATTATTATTATTATTATTATTATTATTATTATTATTATTATTATTATTATTATTATTATTATTATTATTATTATTATTATTATTATTATTATTATTATTATTATTATTATTATTATTATTATCAAATCCTTTTTTCCATACAAAGATCGCCTGAACCGATCTCAGAGGTCCAAGGTCATCTATAAAGCTGGTTGCTGGAACTGTGATGAATTCTACATTGGCAAAACAAAACGAAGACTCCATGACAGAAAAACAGAACATTTCAAGGCCCTCGCGAAAAGTGACCATTCATCAGCCATTGCTGATCATGTAAAAACCACTGGTCACGACATTAAATGGGATCACTTTCACATTTTAGCGTCTGGAAAAACTGACGTTCACTGCAAAATTAAAGAGACTCTGTTCATTCAAGAGCTAAAGCCTTCCCTTAATGTCAATATCAGTAGTGAGAAGTTGTTGCTGTTTTAGCTATAACTCCTCGTTATGTCTAGACACGTACTGCTGCAGATCATTTTTCTCAGTCTAGGTTCCAGACCTCTATTGTTTACGATATATATATTTAGAAAACAGTCCTAAGAAAGTACGCTCGCTGATTGGTTAAAAATCGGGTTTGTATAACTCGATGGAGACACAGAACTAGCGCGCGCTGTTGACGTAGTGATGGCGCGAGCAAAGAGAATTTACATTTTGATAATCAAAGTTAACAAGTTGTTTTCCTTTTTCTTGTCGTGATGTTTTCTATTTCTTAAATATATAGTTTTCAAAAATTGTAACGGTCACTTTTGAAAATGTATGTTGACTAGCATACGAAACGTCAAGTTATCTATAAAAATGCGTTGGAATACAATGTTTATAACCGCTGTTTGTGTTATTTTCTTAGAAAACATCTATTTGTAGTTTAGGTCAGGATTTGGAGGGTTAAGGTCAATGCAGAATAGTTTTAGGCAGACTCGTTTCCAGTCTCCGCGCATTAGCGGCTGCTTTAGTGCGCTGCAATATTTAGCGCTCTTGCTAAGCACAAATTGAGTCCACAAACGTTAAAAAACAACGAATCGTGTTTGTAAGGTAATACGGCAGGGTAAAGACCCAAATTTACGTCCGTGTAGCTTTTGATTCGTGAAATTTCTCTGTGTGATTTTGCTGACAACAAATTCCGTGATTGAACTCAGCAGCAGAAGTCTGGCATGACACAAACTATCGCTGACAATGCAGCAGTTCTCGGGAACAGTTGCCACCCATAAAAAGCCGATTTTCTGCTTTTGTCCTTGATGTTGATAGCTGAATATATCGCCTGGGTTGGCTTTCCAACGATTCGCAACGGTTTACAGCGGTTCACAACGGTTCACATCACACAAATAAAGAGTGTCTTATACTTTCTTTAACTGGAGATGTGAACCGTTGTGAACCGTTGTAGACCGTTGAAATCTAATGTCTTGCTCATGTAAACCGTAAAAAAAAAAAAACAGAATTTACGTAAAAAACAAAACATATTTTTTCGCCTTTCTGCATCAATGGCTCCTAGAAACCCATTTCGTGAAATAATTCTCGCCAATAATTATCCTATGTGACGTAATAATTGCACTCTACTGATGTGCGACAGGAATTATAGCTTGCTAAACAATGATGCTATAAATATCTCTGAGTAGACGGAACAGTGATGGTACTGGGAAAGCTTCACAATGTGTAAAATATAATTCAGACAGTCATGAACAAAAGTAGTTGGAACACTCTCCGAAAAAGACCCGTTTCGTTCAACGAGTGAGTTTTTCAATGTCTAATTTTGACATTTCGACCCCCTCTCCCCTTTTCAATGTTGTAACCAGGTGAAAGTGTCCACGGAGCATATTGCAACATTGAAAAGGGGGAGAGGGGGGTTGGCTATCAACAAAAAAGATGCTTCTTGAAATTACGGAAGGACACCGATAGAAAGCGTTTGTTTTGCTCAAATGTGTCAACACTTTTGTCCATGATTGTAGTTCTAAAAGACTAAAAAAAAAACCCAGAAAACTCGGAGCCACCTTAAATGAATACTTGGTGGGAAGATGAAGTCTGATTTGTATGAGCTTCATTAATTTCTTGGGTGTCAAAAAGTAATTGCTTTAGCAGAACAACGCTACGCGAGTGCAGTGGCTTACAAAACTCACGCCATGGCTCGCTCGAACACGTTTTCCCACGCTTCGTGTCACGCTTCGCGTGAACTACATATAGACAAGATGATTTATTTAAGGTAGCTCCCTATAGTTTTTTGACCGCGCGCGAGCTGATTTCGATGGGATGGCGCGCGCTTTCAAACTCTACCCCAAAGTCGCGCACGGAATTATGCAGTAAAATGCCGACAAACGTGGCGTCCAAATTTTTACAATTTTTTTATCGAAAAGTTGCGTGGATCGGCTCTAGTTTCAAAACCTTTATCGGCTGAATAGAAGACCCTACCTATTCTTGCTTGATTTAAAAGAGAAATGTACGAGGTATGGGGAGTTCCAACAAATAAAGCTGATTTGTTCGATCGCCACGATCATCGAGCGGCGCATTTAAAGCAAGGTAGCATATTACCGCACTTATTTGCAGTCCTTGGCGTTGTTTGTGGAGCAGACACAAAAGCCAAGATATGCGTCAGGATATGACTCCCCTACGCTCCCCTACAAGATTGGTCGTCTGCCGAGCTCGTGGAGCACGACGCTTCGAAAATAGAAAATAACAAAACACAGCAAACAACAATCGAATTTTAGCAGCCGTCATTTACTCACTTACAAGATGCTACATCCGATCCATAGGGTAAGAATTCCTTATTCTAAATTTTTCAGCTCCAAAAACGTGTCGCAATATTGACAAAAGTAGGTTTAAGATGGGACATACACCAGTCCATATATGGATAAGACATTCCTTGTATGGATATATATGGATAAGACAATATGGGAGTGTGCTCTATATGTGGGCTAGCATGAAGTTCTTGCCAAGATTTTAAACACGAATCTCCCTCTCAAACGCGCCAACGCCAGAGGGTCATTGATACGCATGCGCGGATGGTCGTCTCGATATTTTATTACGTCACAAACGCGCGAACGAAGAAAACACGCGCTCACTTTTCTCGTGTTTCCATCGGTGAAATTTTCTGAAATTTTGTATACGCCATGATATGGATACCTACTTCACAATATAATTTTTTGACAAAATTTTATCTAAGGATTTCGTATTTTTAATCACAAATATGAAATTGTACGATTTTTAAGAATCCCCTAGATACATTTTCCATTTTTTCAAATTTAAGTATTGTCCGAAATCGTTTTCATAGGACTGCCGAGTTTCAAGATATTTTACCGAGGCTAACTCTAGAAAAGGAAGCAAATAGGAGAAAAATAGCAAAGAAATGGCTATCTTCACGACTGTTTGTTGCCATGGCAACAGTCTACAATATACTCATATGAACGAAAACGAAATCGCGGGTGTGTGGCTAATCTTCACTGTGAATGCCAGGAGCTAAAACCCAAGTTGAAACAAATAGTTCATTTTTAGTTCTTCATCCTTATCCAGGTGTTGATACTGTTAATACTGTAGGGAGCCACCTTAACTCAGCCATTATCTCTTAAGGCATCTTAAGCGTGTAAAAGGTGATCCTGCGCAGCTACTTTGTTTCTATACTACGTGTATCCGGCCCGTGTCTGAATATGCCTGCCAAGTTTTCCACAACGGTCTGCCTGAGTATCTCTCTGAAGAGCTAGAGAAAATTCAGCGCCGTGCACATTATTTTCCCAGCTTTAGGCTATCAAGAGGCTCTTAAAGAGTGCAACATTGCCACCCTCCATCAACGGCGCCAATGGCTGACGGAACGCCTATTCAATGAGATTAAGGACAACAGCCTCCACAAATTACATCACTAGTACCGTAGTCTTAAGGAGAAAGCCCGCTTTTAACGTACCCTTTTGTAGAACAAATAGACTAATGAACAGTTTTATCATGCATAACGCGGCTACTCTCTAATGGCTTTATCGTATATATTCCTGGCAAGTTTTTCAATTTCATGACAGAATATCCTTGTTCTTTTGTTTTTATTTACTGTTATTTCAATAGAACAGGTTTTCATCTTTTCTCATATTTTAGTTTTATGTATTGTACAGTCCGCAATCCAACCTTTGGGCTGCAATGGATTTTTTAATAAAGCTATTTATCTATCTCTCTTGATTGATCCAGTGGGTTTGTGTATCCTTTGTAATTGGCTAGAGTTATTAATTTGGTTTTAACTTTACGACACTCTTTTGAAAACCACTCTATTTATCAAAAAAATAGTTTTGACATATCGCACAAAGCTTCATTACCAGCAGAAAACGCTCTTGTGTTTGTTGTAGCGCATGTGCATTCAGTTCTTGTCTTTCTGCTTCACTAAGGTCCCACTAAAAACGATACAAGAAACTAGACTGAAGTTTTGGCCATGCATGAATGACAAAACTGCACTTTAAGACTACGATTCTTGGGATAAGAGGTATATATCATCAGGCCCGTAACCAGCGGGGGGGGGGGGGGGGAGGGGTGCACGGGGTGCGTTCGCACCTCCCCACAGGCCCCAAAGGTCCGCATTGTGATACTCATTATCCAGGTTTAGGAGTGCAGTCGGTTTTACAAAAAAAACTGAAGTTTTAAACTTAACAAAATCAAAGAATAGAAAAAGCAGTAATGTATTCACTGGGAAACTAAAACCAGCTGCAGTCTAGTAACCCGAGCCATTCAGAACATTTCATTGCAGTTTCTCATGAATTGCTACTTTCCTAAATAAACGGGTCAGACAATAAAAAATTCATTTCGGTAGTTTGGTCCACTTTGGCCTCGTTAGCACCCCCCGCATAAAATCCTGGTTACGGGCCTGTAAGGGTGAGACAAGACATATCTGTACCGCAAATGACCAAAACAGAGACCATCTCCAGTTTTAGACAGCGACTATCGAGGGGTCGTTAATTTTGGGAGGCTTAAACAGACAGTTTAAGTCTTTTTGGTTTAATCCATACCGAAAAGAGGGATAATTCTTATAAAATCTAATGCCTTTAAAAAAAACGCCGTCGGGAGTATTCCAGAGTAAATGTATTGTAACAGACTTGTAAACGAAAAGATCTATCATATGACATACACAGTAAGCCAAAATATGTTATTTCAACTGTTCTTATAGTCTTCTTATGACCCGGGTGTTATGATTAATATGAAGGTTCAAGTTTGAGACGGTACCAATGTGCAGTGGAGAAGGAAGCAGAAAAAACGGCTTTAAAATTTGTTTCATTCCAGGGCATTCTAGGAATCTACACTGAAAAAATCGAAAGATGTAACTCATATTTTTAAAACTGGATCATTGGATAATGCAATTCGAGAGTTTTCATTGGCTTAGCCATCATGGTATATATGAGCAATTATTATTCAAATTTCATACACTGTACGAATTCCGATTTTCTGATTGGTTGATTTGTACCACGTGACACTGGGTTGTGACGAAACAACCTCCTTGACGTCATTATCGTGGTGTAATAGCCGTGGTGTAAATTCAATGCACCACTGTCATTACACCATGGCTTCGGCTGACTCAAACTTTGACGATTTTTGTTTGCAGTGTATTTAATTTGAATGATAAAAATGTTAACGCACTCATTACTCGTGAATTGTTAACAATTATTCCGTGAACGCTTGTTGGATATGAAATGATAGATAGCCAACTCGGTGCTACGCGCCTCGTTGGCTATAATCATCTCATATCCAACAAGCGCGAGTGGAATAATTGTGTTATTAAAAACGCCCCCAAAATATAGAAAACTAGACTACAATAAAAACAAAAAGGCTAAAAAAAATCACGCATGCGTTCGCCATTTTTGTAGCTCATGGTATAATTACAGGTTAACGCAGTCAGCGAGTGAATTATCGGGATTTACCTGCACGAGTTCACTAACAATGAACGAGAAATTTCAATACCGCACGAGGCCGCCGAATGCGGTATTGAAAGTTTCGAGTTCATTGTTAGCCGAGTGAACGAGTGCAGCCGGGTAAATCCCGATTGTACTCTCCTGGCAGTGTGACAAATGAACTACTCTTGTGGAAAGAAATTACACGGACGATCACTGGACAAACCGTAAGATGAGTCGCATTTTTTTCCTGGACTTCAGTCTGTACTGACAGCATATTTTGTTACCTCAGGTGAAACAACGAACACTTTCCCAGAAGTGCCTTATAACTACACAGGGATTAATCTCAGAAAAACTCCAGATAAAACAGTACAAATTTGAAAATGGATTAAATTTTATTGCATTCTAAGACATCCTACCATCTACAAACAACATATTTTTTGTTTATTCAAGGCTACAAATGGTTAAATGACATACAAAAAAGGTTATAAATGGACCGTACTTAAGCATGTCAAGACAAGTAGATCCTCAAAAGAAGCGACATTTCATATCTCGCAAGCCGATGGAGAAATAACTCTTACATCACCTCTTATACCAACTTTAAAATCAGACCATTTCTTGACGTTACCCTCTGCCCGGTGACATGACTTGGACAGTTTCGATATTTCAGTTGCATTTAGGACCCTGTTCCACATGTTTAGATCAGTGAGCTCTCCAAGGTAGCCTTGAGATGCGTCAAAATCTCCTCCATGGGAATCTTGGTCCTGTCCGATGGTGAGGATTCCATCTGTCGTGATCAGGTGTCCAATCTGCAATCCACTCCCACTGGCTTCGGAGACGCCATCTTTATAAATCTTCCAAGATCCAGCCTTGTTTTCCCATGAAGCACACATCAGATGCCAGAAGCCGTCATATAGATTTGTCACTCCAGTTTCTCTGAAAAAATATAATAAAAAAATAATCAGAACAATACCAAAATCACTTCTAAAATATACATTCATGTCAGTTTCAAATGCCATTCAATTTGCGAGTGTTTTGGGTGAAATTTTCTCTCCTTCCACTAAACAATGATGGTCTTTTATATCTTAAGCTCCGTCCGAACGGGAAGTGTTTGGCGCTCAAAAGCGATGAAATATTTTTTTGTGATCAAGCATTGTCTTGTTTGCACATATTGTTTGATCCTGTTGGATCGTGTTTGATAAAATTTGAACGACTTCAAACATTTGATCAACATTTTAAAAGATTTTTTCGTTCAAACACGTTCTATAGCGTTTGGCCACTCAACATCAACTTGTTTGACGTAACCAACAACGTTTGATCGTGTCTGATCGCCAAACATTTTTAACAACAACATTGACTTTATTTTAACAATTTCGAAAAAAGGCCTTTGTAGCCCGCAGTTAGCAGAGCTATTCTAGGCGGGCAACTTAAACTGACACTGTATAATTAATAAGCTCTTATATTTTACACATACACACACAATTAAATAAATAAATAAGCTACTTTCATAAAGCAAAGTAACGGGCAAGACATATTAAACTAAAACC
>JAHPZR010044207.1:0-20076 GCA_019787425.1 Platygyra sinensis
TAGTACTCATTATAATTCAAGAAACTCAGACTTCATAATACCAAGATTCAGGACAGTTGCACACGGTAAACACAGCCTGTCGTACCTAGGCCCCTCTCCTATGGTCAAAACTCGAAAAATCTATTCGGCTGTCTGACTCACTGGAAATTTTTAAAAAACGAATAAAACAAGTTAATTTCAATAGCCTACTGGACATTGAATGTAAAGACTGTTTCTTATGTAATAATTAACCAATCATTTTAAACATGTAAATACACATACATACATACATATAAATTTCATATCTTGTAGTTTTTAAAGTAATTTTAACACTAGGTAATTTAGGTGTCCCCAATTAGCTAGCGCACGTTGTACGCTAGAGATTTTGACACGTTGATAAAGTTATCATATCTTATCTTATCTCAGTGTAGAGCAGAAAACAGTCGTCGGAAACGTGAATTTATCAAGCAATCGTGACTATAATCATGGTGCCATTATAAGAATTTATGGGATATAAACGAGGTTCTGTTGCTCCTAAATGAACATGGGGACTCTTCATTTTTATTTCACAATTTAAATTCCTAGAATATAAACAATCAATAGGCAAAGTTAAAAAAAAAAGCTCAAGGCAAGTTCTATTTCGGTGAAATGACCTTACAACACAGAATGACATAAGTGTCTCTTCTTTAGTGTTATGACGCCGGGTTTGAATGCGTCGATCGAGACGAGAAAGAATGGGACGAGGAAAAGCCGACGGAGAGTGGTCTGGACCTTGGTGGTACTGTAGACATTTGGACCAAAGTCAAAAGCCTCTTCAATAAATTTGGCGACATTCTTAAATTTCTGAAAACACCTGGTGGCATCGCTAGCATTGTGGGAGTACTAGTGGCTTTTGGCGCATTAAAGGCTTGTCTGGGCCTGAGAAAAAAGGGGGCTGCCGTAGCACGGTTCGGAATGGGCGGTGTTAAAAAGGGCAAGAAGGAAAAGAAAGACAACACTGGTCAGATTGTGGTGGTGGAGTACAATGAACAAGGGGAGGAAATCGATCCCGTCACGTAAGTTACATCATAACAAATTTGTTTCTGTTTTTGTTTCTTTTCTCTGGAGGTATGACTCGCCCACATCAATAATCAGAATATCAAGATTCAGGAAACTCAACGCGAGTCCTCACTTTCTGTATTAATTTTTATTTCTTAATTTTACATGTGACAGTTAACTTTGTTTGGTCAACAAAATATAGAGCTGACTTTTGCGTTTAACTTAACTTGCTGTGCGAACATCTTTCTTGGATGCTTGGTGACCCCCACTTTTTTTTCGGCAGATCACTTCCTTTTCTGATTCTTTCCATATTACTAGAAAACAAAAAAATCTCTAAGTGGGAAGTTTTAATTATTTCTCATACACGTTGCATTTTTAAGTCTAATGCTACCTGATTTAATGACATGTAGCAAAGATCTATCAAATAGGCCTATACGTGTTCTGTCAAACACACATAACTTAGATATGACTCTTCAACTTAAATATATGCCAATAGTAATGAATCCGGCCAGAATCGCCTTGAGTGACTGGAAATTCTAGAAATGCTATGATCTGTCTTATCATTTTCTACAAGCAGTCAAAGTTTTAAAAAAATCTGGAGGTGGAAACTTTTGGGCGCGAACGTCCTTAAAATACACAAAAGGGTTGCGCCTGTCAAACATGCTAGCTGCATGGTTTTGAAAAGAGAAACTGTGCAAATTAGCATAGTGTTTCTTTAGGCCACATCTCCTGATTTTTCAAGTAGGAATTAAGAACGCCTGTTATTCACCAACTGACACTCTTGAAAAGTAGGTTGTGTTTTTAACGAAGGTTTTTTTTATTTTTCTTAGAAAAGACGTGACCAAATCGCGAAACAAGGCCAAGGAATTTCTGTTCAACTTAGTTTTCTTTCTCATTTTTCCCTTGTTGCCACTATTCAAGCTCTGCAGAAAGATTGCGAAATGCTGTAAAAAGGATCAAGACAGCAAAAAGGATACAAAGAAACAAAACAAGAGCAAGGAAAGTGACGACAAAAAAGGTCCAGAAGTGGAGATCTTAAAGGACAAGAGCATTTTTAAAGATGACCAACCGCCTGCCCAAAGGGGCCCCAGCAAAGAAATCATGTCAGGATTTAAACGAAGACACACTGGTACGAGTGGCAACGAAGATAATATTGTGAGCAGCGGGACCCCACACGGGAGCAAACACAAAATGGATGCACCAGGAAACATGCGCAGTAGTGAAGAAACAGCAGGGAGGCCCTCTACTAGCAGCAGGGGCACCGGCAGCCAAGACAAGGTGCAAGTCACAACAACTCCAGGAAACATGCGCAGTAGTGAAAAAAACAGCAAGGGAGCCCTCTACTAGCAGCAGGGGCACCGGCAGCCAAGACAAGGTGCAAGTCACAACAACTCCAGGAAACATGCGCAGTAGTGAAAAAACAGCAAGGGAGCCCTCTACTAGCAGCAGGGGCACCGACAACCAAGACAAGGTGCAAGTCACAACAACTCCGCACAGCACAAACACCACCGTGGATCAGAAGGCTGTGCCTTCACCGCCTCAGGTGGGAAATGTCTTTGTTAGTAAGCTTTTGTAGCAATATTTGAAAGTCGCAACAACTAAACCTAGTGTGAAGTAAACTCGAAATTATTTCAGCATTTGTTTACATGCACTGTTTAAAGCATACTTTACCTTGCAAAAAATATCGGAGGTTATATTTCAGATGTTCAATTTTCAGATATGTTTTATCTCATTTCGGAAAAAGCTTCGGACAATTTACTGAAACATAGCTCCAGTAAAATTTTCGCATTCAAAACACGAATTAGACTGAAAAAAAAACCAAACTGTGAAAATGAGTTTTACTGCACCCTCACAGATACACCGACCTTAAAATGACAAAAATTCTCAAGCAGTGTCCTGCACTAGAGTTCGTTCCACAAAAGAAACTCGCAGTTTTGGAGCTGTGGAAAAGTTTCATACTGTATTGCAAATATTTCGGACTTTTAAAATTTCAGACGTATAAAAATTTCGGACAGTTCTGTTTTAAACACATTTTATTCCGAGATTGAAATCGTCCATATTATTTGCAAGAATGGTAAACAATTATTTCTCCTTCCTGACTGCAAACATAACTCGTGTAGCATCAGTTTTATCATTTCATATCCCTCACTACACTGAAGTTAATCCATTGTTTGATGATGCAGGTTCCAGAGGATATCAGAAAGTTTACTGAGTCAAACACGTTAGTTTATCACAAATTCTTCAGTACAGACGCTGTAGCCGGTGAACTTGAGGTAAACGTTTTTTTAACCAACGATAATTTACCTGGGTCTTCTCGTGGAGAATTGCAATCCATGTAAACACCTCATTGATGACCAAAATTCCATTTCTGTTCAAGCGAGACAATTTTTCTGCGAAGATTAATGGAGGCTTGGGTTTGCTAGAAAGGCTATGTGTATCTGCACCGTAAATAATGAATAAACCTTGGATTGCGGGTTTATACTAACTTTCAAGATTCACAACTGAGAGTTGTTAGCATGATGATGCTTCACAAACACACTTACGAGAGTATATATATGAGACTCGTACATCACCATTGGGTGGATTCTACTAAATATATATCTTATTAATACGTTCTTGCCCGGCTCTTGTAGGTTCCCTCGCCCAGACGTCTTGGGCAATACCTTACTCTTACAGTTCTTTCCTCGACTTTCCTTATACTCTTACAGTTCTTTCCTCGACTTTGGAGTATAAATACGGGATGTCGGTAAACTGGTTGTCAAATTGCTGTGGGCTTCTTATGATCGATGCGCTGTTTGTTCACGAGCCCAAACTGAAAGGAAAAAAAGTTCTCTTGCCCGGCTCGCTGGCGCTCCGCTTTGACATGGAATGTTTAGGATCGAGAAGACTGGGAGGGGAGTAACAACACTGCTTATCTGTTCAAAAAAGCAGCAGATAGACACCACAGGGTCCCGTTTCCCGAAATGTTTTCGCAGCCGAAAAGTCCTAGCAAAATCGTTAACCTTTTAAAAATCGTTAACCTTTTAACTTCAGAGCTGTTTGATTCATATATTCTTAATATAAACAGAGGTTCTCTTCAAACAAGCAGGCGTAATTTAGGTATACACTTCTCTGCCTTTAAATACCGATCAACTAAAAATGGCTTTACAGGCCCGATAATATTTCGGGGCTGCCGAGAAACGGTCCCCAGGGCTTATGAACAATCTAGCATCTACGAGGTATCCCTTGAAGATAACACAAAATCACAAAAGTACGACTGACAGTGCCGGGCGATAACTGAAGTGTAACGTTTTAGCAGTCTTACGGCTTCTTGTGAACCAATTCAGTGGCAACCGATCGAACTACTCGGTCGATCTCTAAGATCATATCCTTCATCTCTCAACAGAACCACGGTGAAGAGTTTTGCTTGGCTGGTAAAATAACCTGTGTGCCACGCCCAACAAGCATTCAGTACAAATTTGATCTGTTAATGGCGTTACAGGTTAGAAACTTGAATATCCATGTTGATCGTGTGGATTTAAAATGAACTTAATACATGCTAAGGAGTTCGGAGGAGCAGCGCAGCTCTTTAATCATAGTTGTCACAGGTCAGGAAATGGTCAGGAAAAAAAGAAATTCTTCAAGCTCAGGGAGAAGTCAAGAAATTTTACTTTGAGTCAGGGAAAATCGGCATTTTGAAGAAAGCCCCTGAAGGAAAAATTGAAATAATTTAACGAGACAGATTTTATACCATTAAATTAAGGCTGGAAGAGACATTTGGGGTCACTGTGATTTCAACGATATTTTTCCTTGATAAAGCTAAGGGGAAATTGTTGAAAACGTTTCAGTGATATATAATGAACGAGTGGAAAAGACGGCTGCAAGGACGAGCTCGAACCCACTACTATATCGGGCAGTTTGTATCTATTTGGTCATCAGAGAAATTATATTTTTATCAGGGGAATTTCAGGGAAATTTGAAAAGTAATGTTTGTGGCAACCATGTTAATGACTGTTGTAAACTCATTGTGTCTTCCAGATTTGTGGTAACGATAACGGCACGCAAGTCCTGCTGGCAGCACCGAGAACTCTTGACCCATTCCTCTTCGCTAAACTAATGACGCCTGATGAAATACGACAGCGTATTGCTTTACAGCCTCAAGCTCCTTGCCTTAACCTCAGATAATAACAAGAAAACTTTCTCACTGTCAATTATTGTCAAAGTGACTTTTGCGGTACATAATTTCATACATACGACAGCCAAAACTTGCGAATATAAATGCCTCGAAAATAAAAATTTCTGCTTAACTCGACGCAAAATTTAATTGGTTCTTTCCGAGTTGCCCTGGGCCTCTGTTTCAAAACAAGTCATTGGGCAAAACCTTTCACATGAAAATGATATTCATATAGAAATGAACCTAAAAGTTGAATACATTTTCATATGAATGGTTTCGCACGGACTCGGAAATAACCTACTCCTTACCATACAGTATCTTTGTTTGTCATGTTACTCATGAGCATTGTGTGTCTAAACTGTCCTCGTCAGTATTTTAAGGAGCACAGTCACGGTATTTTGAGTTATTTTGAGCATCGACAAAATTACCTTTAAATTGAAGAAAACCTGAAAATAATACTTTACAAAGATAGAAAAACATCAAAGAGACGATAATAAACCATAAAGAAACAAGGATGGTTAAGTATAAAGAAGATTGACACGGGTTGCAAACAACGAATTTGAAAAGTTTAGCTAAACTTTTCAAACCGTTCAACCGTGACTGAGCCCCTTTAAGGAGCACAGTCACGGTATTTTGAGTTATTTTGATCATCGACAAAACTTGAAAATAATGCGTTACAAAGATAGAAAAACACCAAAGAGATAATAATAAAACATAAAGGAACCAGGATGGTTAAGGATGGAGAAGATTGATACGGGTTGCAAACAACGAAACTTTCAAACCGTTCAACCGTGGCTGTGCTGTTTGAGCTTCTGTCTCAGACGCCTCTTCCTCCGATTGATACAATACTGGCAATACATATCGTAAATGCTGACCTTGTACTATAACGCAGTGCTTTGTCACAACGAACTTCACTTGTTTTTTTGTTTCTGTCTAAAGCCCCGGTCAAACGGCGCGTGATAGTCGATGATAGTTGATTCTTCCCTAACTATCATCAACTATCACCAACTATCATTCACATGGTCAAACGGCCAAAGAAGTTCGTGATAGTTGACGATAGCTCACCGGCAGTCGCGCAAGCAAAGTCACGAGAGCAACGAGTTCCAAGCTCTTTCAGCGTTAAAATGTGAATACTAAATGGCGTCCCGTAAGACAAACTTGTAAAAGTATGAATTTTTCGCGACGAAAGAGGGCGGCAGCATGTTTTCTGACCGCTATCGGGCCAGTGATTACCAAAACAGCTGACCGAAAAACCATCATGAACTATCATACGAGTGGTCAAA
The DNA here is from genome assembly GCA_019787425.1 of Platygyra sinensis. Classification (NCBI taxonomy): domain Eukaryota; kingdom Metazoa; phylum Cnidaria; class Anthozoa; order Scleractinia; family Merulinidae; genus Platygyra; species Platygyra sinensis. Next base: position 6,454 of record JAHPZR010044207.1, read on the forward strand.
CGAGAAAAACTATCATCGACTATCATGTAGAATTTGAACAAGCTCAAACTGAATGATAGTCGATGATAGTCAATGATAGTGCATGATAGTTGGTGGTCAAACGGAAGCGCGCGCTCAGCTATCATCGACTATCATCGACTATCATGAGCCGTTTGACCAGGGCTTAACAGCATTGGTAGTGGCGAGGCGGTCTCAGGGTTGGTGCGCGGGTCTCCTGATCAAGAGGTTACAACCCTTGCCGGGGAGGTTGTGGGGTACCAGCGAATTTAATGCACATATACCCATCCACGGAGACCCAGGGGCTACCAGTCGGGACGATGTGATATTTTCAGGCATAGCTTTACTTGAAGAGCGGAAGAGCCCGTGGGAACAAGGGTGACTTTTGTCTGCGCATGCGCGAAAAAGTAAAAAAACTCTTTCGCTTTAGCTCTTTTGTGAATGCATTGCGCGGACGCGCGGTTTTCGTTGCTGTTGAATTTGACAACCGAACCTTCGAAGGAGAATCATTCTGAAATAGGTCCTCAGTAAGTCACTTAAAGCATGTAACCGTGAAAAGCAATTCAAAGTGAAGAGAAAAATGCCCGTTTCGTATCGGTTATAACAATTTTAGGCTTGGTAATCCGCTTTTCGTGCACACATGTCATCGACAAAGATGGCGATTTTCTTGCAACAAAGATGGAGCAAAGCAAGCGTGGATTCATTTTTGCAGTACTCCGAAGGGAACCACAGACCTCATTAGATGCTAAACAAAAGGAGCATGGCTACTGTGGTAAGTAAAACGTATTACTCGTTCCTTGAGCTTATATTTTAGATTTTTCTTCTTCTCATCTTGCAGAGATGAGGAAACCATGTTGTTCTCATTTTCGATTTCAAAGTGTGGTTAAACAAGAACACCTCACCATTCTATTTTGCGTCAGTCCTTCACTAAATTCGATTCCAGCATAGCTCTAAAGTTATTTTTTCATATTCTGGGTACCTTTGTGTTTTTGAGTTAATCCATTTCATTTTCAAGGGAAGTGAATTTTGTGATCGATAAATGTACATTTCGTTTTACCTCAAAATTAAAATTTGTCTTCAAACCTCCGAGACTTTTGTGTTCCTTTGTGATACGTGAATTCCCATTAATGCACACATTAAAATGTGTGCACTATGCCCTGGCAAAATTTCGTACCTGGTTTCCGGTGTTCCGCTGTTTACTACTTGTCGGATGAATGATTTGAGGTCGGAATTCAATTCTCGAAATTCAGGTTATAACACGTCGTGTTTTACAGCTCTTAAAATGAGCGGCATTGTTGTCTACTGTTGATGAAAAGCATTCATTTGATTAAAGTTGAGTGAAAGTTTACTCAAGCCAACCCGTGTCGTTATAAACCTTATCAAACAAAATATCCCCGCATTTCATTTCACGACACTCGTTGGCAGCGCTGTTTTATCGGCCAGTCCAGCTTAACAGAGCTAGCGGTTTTGTGAATATCCGAAAAACTAATTTGTGATACGGGAATCGGCTTTAGGAAATGAAATTATAGTTACTCTGCTACAATTTAACGTATAGAAATAAGGATGTTTCCGGTGTTCTAGTTGCTCAAAATTCACCTCGAAGATGAATTTTCCACGACCAAAATTTGCTTCATTCGACCATCGCGTGACATCAGTTTGTCACGAACTATCATCCGACTCGACAAAAATATTGATATTATCCATAACTTTATATTTGGTTTAGGAACTGTCACAGTGAGAAAAATGTCTTTTGCCTTTGTTGTCTTGCAGATGCAGCTGTTTTAAAGTATGTGGCAACAAAATTAAATTAAGCATGACATATTATGTAAATTCATTTGTACAAACTAAGGTAATAAAGATATAGGTTTCCTCAACAGTTTCTCCTTTTAAAGTGTTCACTTCTCTTAAGTTATATATGTTGGAAACCAGATGTGGTTCATAAAAATTTTATAGGTATGGAAAATATTTTTTGTCAGTCACTTGTCATTAGGCTTTTGTACATTAAGCTTTTATTTTCCCACTAAAATGCTCCACCTTAATGCTCCATTTTTTTCCACTGAAATGCTCGGTTTCAACCAAGAATATCACTAAAATGTTTGGTTAATGCCCATGCATAGGGGTTTTAAATTTTCAGAATAATTTCAACATCTCAACACAATTAACAGTTCAGACTGCTTAACAAGAATGTATACTTAGTATAACAAGTTATCAACAACGCATATAAAAGTTTTAATACACCAGAAGATAATTCTCTAAATGTTCTGTGGTTCTATTGATCCTTTGTCCCCTTTTGGTACTACTTACTTGAAGAGGTTATGTTTAGTCTTCATTTTCTTGTAAAAATAATTTTTATTTCTATATTCTGTGGAAGAAATATTAATTTTCCTTAAAAATGTCACTAGAATGCTTGAATAATGCTCGATGCTTTTGTCTCCTTAAGATGCTTGAAAAAATGCTAGCATAATTTACAACAGCCTACTTGTCATGAGGGAGACAAAAGGTTTCTCTTTGTGGCCATTCCTACTTTTGACATTGGATCATTGACTGCATTGTGGACAATTTTTGTTTATTTTCATGGCTCTGAAAAGGGTGGTTCGAGTGGTTCTGAAAAGAACCATTTCAATACTAAGTGGTCACTATATAATGTTCAGTTTTGCAAAACAATATTGTCTCCTCGTATGCCTCACTAATCTCAGAAGAATGTTATAACGTCAATTTGATGGTGGTCCAAACTGCCATCTGAGCATATCTCTGTTTCTATAGCATGGATGAGATACCAGTCCATTGTAGGGTTACCCCCAGTATTAAATTCAGTGCTACCCATTTATACAACTGAATGGAGAGAAGCATTACAAGAGTTTTGGTAAAGCACCTTGCCCAAGAACTCAATGTAATGACCCCTACCAAGGCTCAAACCGGGACAGCAATTTAGAGTCCAGCATGTTAACCATTAGGCTACCATGGCTAGTCCAGTTCCAGTGGAGGCTGTCTTAAGTCTCTTATTATTAATATACATTCTTTAAAGCAGACAGTTCTATTTACAACTGCCTGCACAGAACTTTGTTTGAACCCCAAACAAGCTGTTTATTTACTTATTCCCATAATTGGGCATTGCCATAAGCTGCCCTGGCCACTTTGAGGGTGTCTGATTAAGGCTAGTCATTGGTTTTACTCAAACATTTGTGAATTGTATCATTGCATTTTGTTGCAGTGAGACTGTCAATGTTGGCTGCAATTATGATTTGCTGTTAATTGTTACTAATGGCCAGTCCTAGTACTGCAGTATACTGTATTCCATTATTGCCTTTAATGCCATAATTGCAGCACTGTACAAGGCAATAGAACAAAAAGATCATTTAGTATGGCAGTATTTCTTGTATTTACAATATTTTTAGGTAGCTGGGAATCTCCTATCCATCCCTCACACCCCTAGTGGCCCCTTATGAGAAACATTCTTGAAAGCAGACAGTTCCAGATAAGCATGCCTTTTTTGGGTCCTGAGGGTATCCACTTGTGAGAGCTTCCACTAGCTCTGTACCCCTTTTCTCAAACTAAGTAAACACAAATGACATAAACATAATTACATCACTACAGTGCACTTCATTTTATTTGTGCATAATTTACAATTTTAATGATTTAATTGATTGGAAAGACAAGCCTCTTAAGAGTGGCAATGCCTATTTCCCTTTTGTAAACAATTGGTAATAAAGGCCGCCATAATTAGTAACCAAGCCTTTCAGAATGGACGATGCCATATCTGCTTCAGTTCAGGCCTGGACAAGGTAGAAACTGGTTATAATTTGTTGATGGAGTGAAATGCACTCACCAAGTGCTTAGTGTTAATTCACACTGGTTTGCTTGCAGTTAGCTTTTTTTGTAGGTTGGGGCAGCTCTATCATTAATTAATATTTAAGAAAGTCACATTGTATAATTAAATTTTGCAGAAATTTGGAGGATGAACGTGGTAGTGCAGTGGTATAAGAGGGATGTTAGGAAACAGGGGTTCTAGGTTCGATGCTAGGTGAAAATGCCATCGCTTGTTTACGAAAGGGAACATTGCGGTGGCAACTGTTTTGATTCACAATGGTTGCAGTTTGTTGCATGGCACCTTTTTAACACAATGACTGTTATTAATCTATCACCTTCACTTGAACATTATAATTTGGGTTACATCACATCCATTTATCATTCTTAATGCATATAAAAACCAGCAACCAAACAATATATATTCTTGAAAGCAACAACAGTACCTACAAGCAATATTGTGTGAAATGTTTCACAGAATAAGGAAAGGTAAAGTGCTATCCATATAGTTCCCGCTTTCAAGTTGTATAATGGAATGATAAACAATTTAATTATTGTTAAATAAAAGGGATGATTGAAATTGGTTAGTACAACAGCTCAAAAGCTTTCCCTCACTTTATGCTATTGTTCAGTGGCTGGCAAATTTGAATATCAAAAGAAATATGACGTCAATGTTTGTAAACAAGAAAGATCGCTATGCTTCAATGCCATTTTTGATGTAACTTTCCGATCTTGCAGATGTCCATAAAAACAGATGCAGGTTCAGAGTGGAGAGAGCAATTTCTTCTCTCAGTAACATCGCATTGATTTTCAAGGACAACGACGTTATTCACCCTTATTCTTGAAAAAAATGAAATTAGCATGAAATAAAATTCAAACTAAAAGGGTGTTGGCTTCCTAAAATAACTAAAAAGTTAACAAGGCTAGGAAGCCAATTAAAGTGATTTTTCTCAATAACTAAAGATTGATACCGGTAATCAGTAATTTAAAAAGATATAACAAACTCCTTTTCACTATAACCGTCTTGTTAATTTACTCACGACAGTTCTTTCTACACACTACCTTTTCTCTAAACGTTACATACGTGCGATAAGAACTTGTTTTTGGCACCTGTTGCGGAACATTTTCCACCCTACAAACGGCAACAAGAAGCAGAAGAAGCAACGAGGGAAACAGTTGCTTGCCAGTAAAAGCGAGAACGGTAACCTACGAAACGTTTGACTTTTATCACCCAACATTTTCCAGCCATTCTGAAATGAGGACAGAGTAAAAAACCTCCAACATTTTCCTGAAACTCCAGAACAAGCAATAAAGCAAAGTCAACATGAATCGCTCTTTCGGACGCCATCTTTGTTTTAAGATTTTGGGCAGCGCGCGCTCAAAAAGAGTCTGAGTACTAGAGCAACAAATCAACCAATCAGACAAAAGTCTCCCTTGTTGCCCGTGGGCACTTATTCGATGAAGTGTTCGAACCCCGTCCCGCTGATTGGCCAGAAAAATAATTTTCTGGCCAATCAGTGGAACGTAAGTCGAACACTTCTAGAACTGGGTCGGTAAGAACAAGTACCCAGGGGCTCTTCCGCTCTTCAAGTAAAACTTTAATTTCGCCCGAAAATATCGCATAGTCCGATGAAGACTAGCAGCTTCTGAGTCTCCGAGGATGCTGTATATACCTCTAGCCTGCGAACACAGACGTATTTCCGGCTGTCACTGGTTCCGCCGAAAATAACGTCTGCGAACTCGAGTCAAAGATTGATTTCCGTGACGTCAAAACTTTTGTTTTGTTGTTGACCATTAAAATTCACCGATAGAATATGATACTCGCATACACGCGCGACGCCGCGAGAGCCGGTGATAATTTTAGAATCATGAATTTGTTCGCAATGAGCTATGAGCGCCATCGAAACACCGAAGATGATTTTAACTTCCGAGGTTTGTTTGCTTTGCAAGGCAAAAGTTTCCGGTGAAGAAAAGATAAAGGTGTTTGGAAAAAATACAGTGGCCATTCACTCACTGATTCTGCGTTCAACTGAAGTCGATCCGGGCTATCTGTCCGTTCATCATCAAAGCACGACACTTTCGCGCGTGATATGACATATCTGTGACCTGAGTTTAGCTCTAACAAAGATGTCTTAGTTTACCTTTCCTATGAAAGGTGGTTCTCTGTATATTTCTCTCAGCAAATTGGTTGATTCTCTATTGTGCTACATTTGTTTAAAGTAACATGCAGGCCCGCAAACGTTAGCCTCTTAGTGAATTGTGGCCTTCGATTACTCAACGGAATAAGTTTATTTTCTCAGTGGATCCTTTAAGTAGAATCTTAATGCCGTTGTGTTTGCTACCTCTGTGGCAATTTTATCGGTAGGATCAGTGGCCTTCGATTCTCTATTACTGTGACCTTTCGTTTATTAGCCTGTGGTGACCTTACAGGATAATCTTTCATGATGTATGCAGGTCTCATATCCGAGTCCTTTCAAGGCTATTGTAGTTTCTTAGAAAAGTGCACCTCCATTATTTTGTTGCATTACTAGCATCCAACAGGTGTTAGTGTTTTGTAACCGTCAGGTTACCGTGTTGGAATTAAATTCTAGGATGCTGTATAATGATCTTGTTTGGCAAATATTTTAGGTTATTTTCTTCTCACATCACGAAACAGTGGGAGTCGTGTTAAGCCTGTCTACTCAGCTGCCCTGATCTCTAACACGGACCTGACATCACTTAGTGCGATGTTGCGCTTATTCTACGTGAATTTAAGCGGCTGACTCTGTCCTTCATCAGGTTAATCAGCGGCGAAACAACGATTACAATGTTCTTCTCACGAGTTGAATCTACACAAGAATACACAATAGGCCGCAAAGCCTGAAATACAACAGACTTTCCAACTCCAGCTGAAGATTCACAAAAACATCGCTCGTGGATTCAAAAACAAATCGCAAGGCTTCCTCTTGATGCTTATTGAGGCTATCAAACCCGAAAACTTCCCTGAACTCTGCAATTTTTTAACACGCGTTTGCGAGAGCTCCACGCACGATCTGTGTGTTACCTCTTCAGATATGCAAGGTGAAATGTGATTGGTTTTTGAGCGCTGACGTCACGGAAATCGTTCTCGTGGCTCGAGTTCGCAGACATTATTATCGGCGGAGACAACCGACAGCCGGAAATACGTCTGCGTTCGCAGGCTACATCGATGGAGGTCTTCCGGCCTCTTTGTCCCTCAGAAGTGGAGCAACTTGAGGCTGCACCGTCCTGTTGGTGTGCTATAAATCTTCGTGTTGTGTTACTCGAGACATAGATTCAATCAGGTTCAATTGACCCAGTCATGAAAGGTCAGTATTCTCGATGCGTTGGCTGAAGCAACGAAACTCCCGTGCAACGAATAAATTTTCGTCTATGCAGACTGCAGTGTTCACATTGGGACCTGAAAGTTATAAACGTTCACAAATAAACAGAGCGTACGATACACAGTGAACTAGCCAGCCCGCCAGTGGTTGTGATACAGTGTGATACCACGTGCAAGACAATGGTAAGCAAGCATAAGGCGACTAAAGTCTTCGCGTTTTAAAAAAGTCATGGCCCAACAAAGAAGTTTATACTGAAACATACAACAGCAGTTATACGAACCATGAATTAACAGGAATCTCTCTTTCGTATCTGGCTTCCAGTACGGTAGGTGTAAGATGGTCTTCGGCTGCCTCTTTGTCGACTTCATTTCCCTCACGCGAGCTGTCATCTTCAGCTAAAGGTTCGTCCTGGTAAGGTTCAATCTGACTGAAAATAAACTGTACATAGTCGTCCTCTTCTTTTTCCATTTCGTCTTCCTCGGGTTCGCTTAATCAGGCCTTCTGATAGGGTGCGATTAAAAATGCAAATTATGCGAAATTTTCAGGGGAGATCGTGCGATTAGAAAGGCCAATTGTGCGATAAATTAGGTAAATTGTGCCGCGATTTTTTTCCTAAGCAATTTAAAGCTTGTTTTATAAGGTTTCAGAGGACGAAAAACACTTCTGTGTTGCCCTAAAGACATTTTGAACACAAAGGAACAGTAATTGTATCTTCAGTTGACATTAGTTGGGATAAATTGAAACTGAGGTCTTCTGCACTATCAGTGCACCACGTTAAAAGTTGAAAGGTAACAGCTAACATGCAGCGAAATCATTGATCAAAATTGATACTCTTGCATGCTACAGTGTCTAACTACCTTCTTATGCTTTGTTTTTATGTGCAGTATTTTATTTTTGAACACAACAAACTGGCTTTTTAAATTTATTCTTCAAGGATCGTCAATATAACAATATTGAATTTTCAGTTTTTAAACACTTCTCAATTTGTGCAGACGTTTTGCAATTTAGAACCGTTTTTAGCGTTTGCTGTTTGCTTCCTTGGTTTCGCTCCACTCTCTGCTTGTGTATTGCTGACTCGAGGTGCTTGTCCACCACGGACTTTCGGAGATGGTCTATAACAATATTGCACGATGAGCAAAACATCAGTCCATCGCCCACGTAGAATGAACCTTCGGGATACTTTCTTGCTCAATCGTGAGCTGTCATATAAGGCGGAAGGTGAGAACTTGCTTTCTTGGTCAAAGAAACAGCGGGCGTTTTCACTACAAACTTATCCATGAGTATGGTTTTATCAGTTTTCAACGAAAGAAAATACATTTTGCCGAAGGACTGACAGCTTGGCTTATTTTTCACATCTGTATACTTGCAATCATTTCAGCCGTTCCGATTGGCTAACCCGAACAAAGGGGTTGTTTGTTACACCAATAGGCAACTCTTTAAGAATGAGAATCGCACCAGGGCCCCGACATGCAAAATAACGCCTTGAACTTCGAATGTTTACGAAATCGAAGGTGACAGACGTTTTTTAGGCTTTTTTCAAGGTAAATCGTCTTTAAAAAGGCGTGTTCATGCGGGACTTTTTAAGAAAATTGTTTATTTATGGTTGATTTTGTGAATAATGTGCGATCTTTTGTGATTATGCGATTTTTTGTGAATTGTGCGATTGGATGCGATTTGAGGTCGATTGTGCGAAATCGCACCATCGCGTAATATCAGAAGGCCTGCTTAATGTCTGCGAATAGTCGCTAAATTCGGACTCGCTTGACACGTCTTCTCGCTCTAAAAACGCCTTACTTTCAGTAGAACTTCAATGCGTAAACAAACTTTTGGCACCCAAATGACGTCACGTTAAGAAATTTTGTGCTTAACTCGGACCCATTCCCTTGCCATTTTTGAGGGCAAAATGGCCCAACTTTGAAGGCTTGTAAAATCGTCCATTTTAACCCTAAACATGTAAAACTTTGGAATCATGTTTTTCAAACAGTATATTTCAAAAACATGTGAAAAAAAAAATTTCGCTTCACAGGCACTTTAAAAAACGAGCAAGGAATATTCCATAATTATGCTAATGTTCATGAAAAATGTTAGTTATACGCATTTAAAGCTTTATACTCAGACTGCATTTTGTACCTCGGTACGGTCTGCAGTCTGCATATTTCTTTGTACTGACCGGAAATCCTTTTTTTAGTGCTAGTGTCTAGATACCCGGCAGCCGGGAAGTGTTTTCAAAATACTCCATACCTGGCAGTCGGAAATTATTCAAGAATTTCCAAGGAAAAACTCATCCAATCCTTCTTTAAACTGCACAAAACAAATACCGAATACTCTCACAGGGTTCACATTTCGATGTCTATAGAAATTATTCTCTGAGAGTTGACACCGGGGTCAGAGTACGAATTTTTTCTAAGTGTCGAAACATCTAGCCTGCAAACAGGCTCTCCGTATGGGTTAATTATTCTGAGATTTGCTTTCGAACGGCGCGCGGGCGGGCGAGAGAGGGAGAGCCTGCAATGGCCCTTGTACACTTTGAGTATTTACGTTCAGATTCCGAACGTAAATTGCTGATTGGCAAATTCGACTTGACACATGCCAAATACTACCATTTGCATTCAACCTATTCAACCGTGAAATGTGAATGGTTATTTTTCAAACGAAGCTTGGTGTCATGCGACTTCAGCAAGATGGAAGCGCTAAAAGTAAACAAATTTGGACGATGCTATCGCACTGGAACATAGGCGGCTCAAGCTTTCTTTGTCAGAGGAGTTATATTTTTTACAATGCGAGCGATCAGCTCTGTGAAACGTGACAAAGTTACCGCCGTCATCTACTATTACACAATGACCGAGTTTCATTACGCGAAACGTGACTCTCCCCTTTCAGAATGTGGAGGTGTTAACATTGAGGTCAGTTATTGTTAGTACACAAATATCACAATGTCGGCTAAAAGAAGGGCTAAACGTTTTTACCCGTACAAAACATCCATACGCCGAGTCACGGTTCGCGCAATGAAACTCGGTTGTTATGTAATAGTAGATGACGCGAGCCGAACGTCATCTCTCCAAAGCATGGCACAATTTCAACAGGAACACTTCTATAAATCGAGAGGTTTTCTTCCAGCTTTTCGTCGAAATGTTTTCTTCGGAGTTTCTGGATTCGAGTTCATAGTAAAAACAAGTGTACGTGTATCAAAAGTTTCAGTTTTGACAGCCGTCTTGACCTACAAGGTCATTTCTGCTTTCGTTGTGATTGGTTCATTTCAATTTGATAACTTGACAGATCAGTCAAGCGGAAAGGAGGCAGAACTCAAATTGCACAAGGACCATTGCAGGCTCTCCCTCTCTCGCCCGCCCGCGCGCCGTTCGAAAGCAAATCTCGGAATAACCCATACGGAGAGCCTGTTTGCAGGCTACGAAACATCGAGATTTTATAGTATGCCCAAGCTCGAAAATTTCCTCAACTACGAAGCAAAAATTATAATTGAAATCGCTTGACGTTTCTAAACAAAGATCTACAGTTTAAAGAAGGATTGGATGAGTTTTCCGTGAAAATTCTTGAATAATTTCAGACTGCCGGGTATGGAGCATTTTGAAAACACTTCCCGGCTGCCGGTTATCTAGACACTTTTTAACGTTTACTGACCTAAAATTTTCACTTCTAATTTCGAGCTAACCGTACAATTACATTCTCATTTACTTTAAATACCTTTAGAATTGTGGACCACCTCCAAATACTTATTCGGGATCTCTTCAAATCGTTGAAGTCATGGAAATCGCTCGCACAACTATCTAGTAGAATTAAATGTATTTAAAGATAAACCCGTTTTATGGCTTACAGAAAATTCCACTAGATAATTTTCCCCGAAACTTTTATATCTGAAGTGCCATTGCGAATGGTGCGTGCATGCAAAAAATCAAGATAGGTCACCGAGCGAACTTTCGAGCTAAAAACAAATGTTTTCTGCAGATTTTATTTCCGGTTCGCGCGATTTTACGCAGCATTAACTTCCGGTGTGCTGATTTTAATACTGCTTCAGCTGACGCGTGCATCTTAGTTATGGCGTGTGTAGATTGCGCGCGCGCGTGCAGCTAAAAACCCTTTCGAGCCCTCCTTAAGCTTATCCTTCATATACTGCAAACAGTTTTCGCATGTACCGACTTAATCACGTCATTGGTTTACGGTCGTTTCGCTACAAAGTCGTTTCGCTACAACTCGTTTCGCTACCAATCGAAGTCGTTTTGATACACATCTTAAGTCAATTCGATACAAACCGAAGTCGATTCGAAACAAACTGAAGTCAATAAACTATAGTTTTGATTTGCTAAAGAAAGATAGGCTTTATAACAAACCTGACCTTCGTGCGATCGACTATTGATATGCAGATGTTTAGTAACAAGTCAGCCCGCTCACCCACCCGTAAAGTGTTCCCTCATAGTCCGTTAAACTAACGATGTGGTGTTGTGTTTCTTAATAAACTATCTTAACTGTCTTTGTTTCTTGGTCCTACCCAATTTACTTCTTTGAGGTTGACCTGGTCTCGTTTGTGTGCTTTGACTGCGGAGGCTTAAGTATCTTTCGTTACAACGGAGGGTCGCGATCGCACGAAGGTCAGGTTTGTTATAAAGCCTATCTTTCTTTAGCAAATCGAAACTTTCGTTTATTGACTTCAGTTTGTATCGGATCGACTTAAGATGTGTATCGAAACGACTTTACATGTGTATCAAAACGACTTCGATTTGTAGTGAAACGACTTCGATTTGTAGCGAAACGACTTGTAGCGAAACGACTTTGTAGCGAAACGACCGGATACCACGTCATTGAGTTTCTCAGAAAGTCTTACTACAATGCTGAAGCGTTGAATAAGGTTTGACACTAAAAAAATCTCTTAGCCTTGAGAAGCTTAAGTTGTGTTTCCCGGAAGGTAGGACAAGCTAAGGCCGGCGATTAGGTAAAAACAGTTTTCACAAATATACCTTGCACTTTAAAAATGCATTCTCAACTTACCAGTGCTTCCCGTCTTCGCCAACTCCACGATCTTCGTATTTCTGAAGCAGCAGCCGAACCTCTGAGGTAACTAGTTTTTCTTCTACTATCTGACATTATGCACGAGTTGTCTGTTTAGACGACGTCGACCACAACTGCACAAGATCTCACAAGCATTCTTCTTTGAAAAAGTTCGTGCTTATTCCTGATAAAAGGCTGGAAAATGTTCACCATATTAAGAAGAGGAATATCGAAGCTGTCTACATCAGTGGACGTGTATTTTCCAAAATTAGTTCGTGTTCTTCTCTACGGATAAACATGTCACTTCTTTTGTGGAAGCCGCCATGATTGAAGTCCCCGCCAAACAAACTCGGTCCAGATTCCCTAATTGCCCCCGCAGGGTTTTTGGCCCCAGAGGGCCAAAAACCCGAGGAGGCACCTTAGGACTCCCCGCGTAATAGAGAGAGAAGAAGAGAGAATGTAGATATTTCCGGTATATAGCCGCAAAAAATCTCGATTTGATCGCTTGCACGCCCGCAAGGGATCGACGTTTTTCCCGCAAACGCTCATGGGAGGCCAGCAAAGGGACACGGGCGCGAGGACTTGCGGGATCGGCGTCTTTGCCACGAGCTTTGTCCTTGGTTTAGATCTCGAGTTCAAGCGTCCCTGAAAAGCGTTTGTATTTGCCGGCCTCCATTACTATTTCAGCTCGATTAAATTAGCTCGCTTCGAAATGGCCGAGATTATGATCTAAAACAAATTGAAAACGCTTTCAGAGATCCTGAAGATGGATTTTGGGGGAAAACAGCTCAGAGAGTCCTGAAGTATACTAGATCGAAATTCGAGGCCAGTGTGGTTCATTTGCGACTAAATAGCTAAATCAGTATAGTACCTTCCGATCGTCAGAATTACCCAAGGATAACAATAAGGTGACAGGCCTGCGCGACTCCCATTCACGTGTAGTAGCCGCTTAGGAAGTTTTGCCCCTTTTGTATGGTACGATCGGAGGATCTTTGAATATTTCGCTAAGCACTAATCCTGTGTTTTCAGGGAGACATTTCGTGAGAGTAAAGCCGTTAGAGGTCATATTTCTGTGTGGCTTCCGCTGTTATCCGCTTGTAATTTGCAGAGTTTGACACCTCTGTTTTTTTTTTCCAGTTTTTTTCTCTTGATATTGCAAGATATGTTTTAGGTTCTCTCAAATGTTAGCTCTGGAGGAATAAAGTTTGCAATATTCCTTTGGCATCTCGTTTAATTGGATGGCTTATTTTCACTGAGTAATCTTACGGCAGGGATCCAAATGTAAATGTTTTTGCGGCGTTTTCATTGAGGACAAAAAGCTTGACTCTAATTTGCATATATGGCGACTGTAACGCGATACTTTTGTTTACATTTCACCTCTGTTGTGCTTTCGAGATACGTTTGCTCGTACACTCTTTTCTTTTCTAAGGATGTTATTTTTCCGGCCCAGACTGAATATTCTTATTTTTCTGCCGATTTT